>LVTN01000978.1:42811-61773 GCA_001649415.1 Musa itinerans | reverse complement strand
ATTTTCTACAATATTTCATAATTCGAAATCCATTGAAATTAGGAAGATCCTCATTCTAGTCTTCCAATATGTGTAATCCGTCCCATTGAACATGGGCGGACGTGTAATTGAATGACCCTCTAGGTTGCCGGCAAATGCCATCTCTCTTGGGTTTAAAACCAAATGAGAGTGAACCTTGCTCTGATACTAATTGTTAGGATCAAGAGCGGCACTAAGAGGGGGGGTGAATTAGTGCAGCGGAAAACTTTCGCGATTTCAGAAAATTGTTTGTTTCGTTTAAAATCGATTCCGACGAAAATGGTTTTGATTCAATCTGTTTCGGAGAGAAGTTGAACTTGAAAGCTTTCGTAAAAGTGCAAGAGAAGATTAAGGAGGTTTATAATAAAGTAAATTGCACAAATGAAAAGCAAACCAGAATTTAGAGTGGTTCGGTCAAGGTGACCTACATCCACTTTCGGACTCCTCCAACGAGGTCACTGGCGTCCACTAAAGGCCTTCCTTCAATAGGTGAAGACCGAACACCTCTTTATAGCACTTTCTCCTTTTCTCGGTTTTAGGAGACAACCCTTACAAGTCTCATGGTTACAAGGCTAAGAGATGAAGGAGGAGAACTCTAACTTTTACAACACTTTTATGACTCAAGACTTCAAGATTAAGTTAATACTTTCGTGCCCTTTCATGTAGAAAATGGTGGGGTTTTTATAGGCCCCAATAGCTTCAAAATTAGAGCCAAAAAGTGTCATATCCCCGGAATTCGGGGTACTGACGGTACCATCGTCGTTACTGGGCGATACTACAGTCGCTGATCTAACACTAGGCGGTACCACCGCTGGCAACACTACTGTCGACGGTACCATCGCCTAGTCTGGGCGGTACCACCGCCCAGAAATCCAGGGGCATTGTCTTCCAAGCGGTGCCACCGCCGGCCAAGAATTTAGGGGCTGAATTGGCAGCTTACTTCGGCCCAATTCAGCCCTGTTAAGGGCCCAGTTGGCCCCTAATTAAGTTAGTGGGATTACCTCCCAATCCTAACATAATTTACGCTCTAACTACGATAATTAAGATATAATTTACAGTGCTTCTTGTTTCGGTGCGTCAATTGCTCTTCCAGCGTACTTCTGGCGAACATCCGACGAACTCTCGGTAATGTTCCGACGGACTCCCGGCAAGCTCCTAGACTTTACGACGATCTTCTTGGCGAGTTCCGACGAGCTTCTTTGGCAAGCTCCTGGACTTCTCGGTTGGTTCCGGTAGAACTTTCGACGAACGTCCGGACTTCCGTCGAACTCTCGAACTCCCAATGAGATCTCGATCTTGACTTCGGCACAACACTTGCTTTATGTCTTACTGCTATCGTAGTTAATCTTGTACACTTTTCTCAACATATAGATTAGATCAAACAAATTACAATTGACTTCATCATCAAAATCCGAGATTCAACACCATGCTATCGTAGACACATGACAGATAATAGACCCATGCTTTTGTAGCTCTTGTTTATTAATACTTACATAACATTATTTATTATTTTGTTGATGTAATTAGTTTTCATGGTAAATGGAACTCTTGTCATATTGTGTCGGAACTACTATCTCCTAACTATTCCTCTGAAGTCTGAAACCCCTGATGATGTTTCTGTGATACTTTTGTCATATTTGTAGCTCACACCCATGCATACTTTTGTCCATGGTTATTAGAGCTATTGAAGCCACAAAACAAGTAACATGTTACTTATCATCTTTTCCTCCAGAATCAACTATTAAAAGCAGTGGTCATGTTGCACATTAATGCATGTCTGCTATGTATGTCAAGCTGAATATGGAGGTATAAGCAATGTGGTTTATGCCTAACCAATTTTGTTTTCTAATTTACAGTCTTTTACACGATAAAAAAATACTTTATTCCCTTGAACAATGTAGTTTGTATAATCATTTCAAATATCTGTGGGTATATTTCAGTTCCTAAGCATAAAAAATTTAATAGGATTAGTTTTACCATGAATTATAGCTAGAAATTAATTATTAGTAGTTGTTGGATCATTAACTTCTGGTTGATCTACTAAGTGACATCTGCTTTCATCTTATCATGCAGGGAGGGAGAAGTCTTGCTATACTTGCAGATCAGTTTCTCCATGAGGTGGCATTCAAGCTTTGGAAGGCACCTAAATTATGGAGCTTGATTGTATCGATCATAACTAGAGGTTTGTTTTCATGAACAACTTGACCTAGTGATTGCCATCTTAAGAGGAAAGGTGTTCTAGGGATAAGACCCTACTGAAGCATCATGCAATGTCAATTATGAGATCTGTGCAGCTTGTGCCTATTGTTGATCCTAGACTAAAATATTCATATGCCATTGCCATTCAAAATGTAGTATAATAGAAAATCCATCCTTGTTTTTGTGCTTCTAAACTGATAACATCATAAGTCTTTTACCAATTTATCCTATTTTCCCCCTATCTTTTCCTTTAGTCTTATAAGAAGCTTAAATGTGTTAATTCAGATGTTTGGAAAATTCTATGTAACATCACATTTGTTTTATCTCTACGTGTGATTACTTATTAGTGTTATTTTAAACACAACAACAAAGCTGTAAAATCTTAATAATTTAGGATCGATTATATGGATGTTTTATTATCATTTATATTTGTGAAAAATCATATGTTTAGTTAAGTTGAATATGTGGATTTTTATTTATAATTTATATTAAAGTTTAATATTTTTACCTCATCATTGTATCATTAATAGTAACAATCTTATTTTTTTTAAATTATCACATCTTTTAAGTCTTTTTATTATATGTTTATATAATCTTAAATAATTTTTCTCATCTTATCCAAAATCGAATAGATTTCTAATTGTTTACAAATATAAATATTTTTTCTATCTATTATAGTAATTTTATATATTCACTTAATATTTTTATTTTAACAACATAAATTTTTTTATATATTGTTTTCTAGTTGTCTAATACTTAAATTCATAAAATATGATTATCTAAAAATTATATTATTTTTTAATCTATACTCGATAATTTTTTTAATCTCAAAGATATTTGGTATTCACACAAGTTATTTAACGTCTCTTGTATTTTTAATATATTATTTTTACTCTATAAATTTATTAGTGTTCTTTACTTTTCTTTTTTTTCCTTAAATGTCCGTACTTTTGAGCCTTTTATCTGGAAAATAAAACGAAAGTATTAATTTGCATACAACATAAGCGGAATCAAACATACTTAGGTGGTACCACCCATCATATGAATAGAACTGTGGCATCAAAGAGCGCCCCCCACAGATTGGAGAACACCTCATTCCTAGTTCCGAGCGCCCAGCCTGAAGGATAGATACCGTTACTTTTAGATGGAACGCCCAGACTAGAATTTAATTGTCAAGCTTATTTACTGCTTCACACTACTGATTGTGTCCTCGTGTAGAATTACATGGTGACAACTTCAAATTTATATTGACACACTTTAAAGGATGGATGAAGACGTGACAACTGAAGCTGATCGACTGCATGACGAATGGGAAAGATGAACAAGAAGATGATTGAGATATTATTTCCCTTTCTCTTCTCTGTTTGAAAAAGAGGAATTAAAAAAAGAAGAAGGAAAGGAGTAAAATTTCGTCACCCATGCGAAAAGATCTCTCTTCTTCTTTCTATAGAAATATGACAAACGAGTTGAGAGAGACCGATCACTTTTTCTCTTTCTGCCTTCCCCCTCTTAGCCTCCTATATGATGGAAAAGACAGCCACGCACTATAATTCTCTCGTTCATCTCACGCCAGCCTCCTTCCTCCTAACAAATATTTCCATCCTCTCGTTCCCCCGCTGGTCATTCAGGAAATGAAGGTGAGATCTTGTTTGCTTATGTGTTCAATGTTTTCCGTTATTGAATGGATTTAGTCATCCACTTATTATTTGCTCTTCTGCAACTTCTTACAAGTAGTGACTAAGAAAAAATCCCTTCAAATCTTGCAGAATTATTATGATAGAATTTCTTCTTCATTTTCTTTTCTTAATTGGGTTTGGTTGTAATCCTGTCTTTATTATTACAGATCTTTAGTCTGACAATCACTGTAGTGCTTGATCTTCTTAGATTTTCTCTATCACTCTCTCTTTTTTTTTTCTTGATCAGAGAGGCTGGCTGTATTATGGATCAGATCCAATCAACTAGTGATATTTTTAAGTTTCCCTTGAACTTTCTTTCTTTCTTATCCACTCGTTGCTAGCTTAGTAACTCACTGAAAAGTGAATCTCTGTTTATCTTTTCTTACCAATTAACTTACTTTGTATCAGATGCGCCTCTCATTTTATGTGATATGTGTATAAATGTGAAACGGAGGTTGCGTGTGTGTTACTGTTAGGCTTCAGGTTTAGGTTGATGATAATAAATGATGGTCTGTTCATCCTTAATTTTCTGTCCTGGACTTGCTTCTTCTTCATGATTTGCATCACTTGCAGAAGATTGTGTTGAAGTTGGATCTACATGATTTCAAGGACAAACAGAAGGCCATGAAGGCTGTCTCCACCCTTCGAGGTATGTATCAGATCCCCCTGTTTCTTTTTCCGCGATTTTGGTTCTCGGAGACCAATCTCCATTGCTTCAAACATCACAACTGTCAAGACGTAGTGATGATTCTATTCAGTACTATCATGTCGGAGTGAGCAGGGATTAATTCGATTGCAATGGATATAAAAGAGAAGAAAATGACGGTGATCGGATCTGTCGATCCCATAAACGTGGTGAGCAAATTAAGAAAACAGTTGCAGACGGATGTAGTCTCAATTGGGGCAGCCAAGGAGGAGAAGAAGGAAGAGCCCAAGGAGGTGCCAAAGAAGGAGGAAGTAAACAAGGAAGAAGAAACCAAGGAGGAGCCGAAGAAGGAAGAGAAGAAAGAGGAACCCAAGGAGGAGGAAGAGAAGAAAGAGGAGACCAAGACGGACGAAGAGAAGAAAGAGGAGATCAAGAAGGAGGAAGAGCCCAAGGAGGAGGAGAGGAAGGAGCCTGCGAAGGAGGAGAAGGAGCCCCATGAGCAAATTATGGCAGAGCTAGTCAATGCGTACAGAGCCTACCACAATCCTCACGTGTACCACAATCCTCACATGACCAGGCATCACCACTACTACTATGCGCAGAGTTCAGAGGAGAATCCAAATTCTTGTAGCATCTTGTGATCATGAAATAGCAAGAGAAGATAGATAGAGTGTGTGGAACTTTGGGTTGATCCGAAACAAAAGGCTGTCAAACAATAGGGACGTGGCCCTCCCTGTACATACGTGATGGTGAACTGCTCAAGGCCTTTTTGTTAATTAGTAGTAGTATGTTAAATAATGGTGGGAGGGATGAGTTCTGATGCTTCCCGGCCAACCCATGTTCAAGATCTTCAATAAGAATTTGACATTGTATCAGTTGTATATATTTATCTGAAGATGTTTTTTGGGACTACATATCTTAATCTCAATAATGGCATTCGTCAGGGATGTATCTTTCCAGCTAGAATCCTCTGTAGCAGTTTGACCCCATACGTGCATGATCTCATGATGGCTTAGTCGACATTTGTGGTTGGTTGTATTGATTTGGATCTCCTATTCTTTGATATCACCATGTTCATGGCTGCACAGGTCTATATATGCGTTCATCTCGAGTTATGTTCTCTGTTGAGCGCGATTAGTACCAGTGTTAGATGGCGACTTCGAAGAAGAGAGAGCGATAGGCTTCAGCAACTATGTATTTATTAGCTTCGGTAGCTGCTTTACAAACAACACAGCCGACACAGGAAATAATGTGTCTGGAATCAATCAGCTAGAAATGCTGATTCTGAAATGGTAAAGGCTCATCATATGTGTAGGCTCTCAAAAGCAAGCTTTCCAGGACATTGAAGTCCAGCAGCCGAAGGTGGACTGATCAAAGTGGTGGGTGACATACGATCGAGTTTATGTAAATGCAGGTGGCAAACGTTTTAGGAGTAGGGAAGGGGCCATCACCGGCATCCATAATGACGAGGATGACGATAATGGTGATATGATTCTCTGCAAGTCTTCAGAGGAGACCACCGCCTTTGGCAAGGCATTTAGTGGAATGACTCGGATGATTTGACCTAACCACATGCTTCCAAAGATCTCCACCGTGGAAGAAGGGCTCATCTTTTGTTCTTTGGGGTGTGGGAGGAGTCTTTCCCTTCCCAAAAAGCGCGATGGTTGATGCTGTCGAGTGGGTGCTGTGGCCGGTTGCAAACATAGTGCTTACGTATGAAATGTTCGTTTTCGTGTACACCTTGTTAATGTCCTTGATCAAGATCAAAAAAGAAAAAAATCCTGAAGTGTTTTCTCATTTTTCAGCACAATCTAGAAACGTAGGTTTGGTCAGATATTGATCAACTAGACTTCAGGTCAAGTCGAACCATCAAATTCAAGGTCAATTTTCTTAATTTTTGAAAAAAAAAACCCATAATAAAGTCATTGCAATCCTACTTGAATCTGAACTCAAACCCAGCCAACGACTTCCATACCAACCTGATTTAAGTGGTTTGGGTAAACATTGATATCTAAAAATGTTGAGACTTGCTACCATTATCATTTCACAGTGGACTGACAACAGAAATTGCACCGACAAATGGCATCCTATTTGAACATAACTTGGCATATGACGTAAGTTCTTAACTTGAATCTGATTTAGTACCCGAACGTAAACCTATGCTAAACCCGACTCAAATAATACTACTTGCCAACCTATGCTAAACCCAATGTTAGCAGGTGAAATTAATACGGATAATTAAACTTATTATTTAACAAAAGAGATATCAAATCCATCTCACCAGAACTAGACTAAACTGTCTAGTTGAGTCTATGTACATGTTGGAACAGATTTTGATTGTTTTATTTATAGAGAAAGAATTAACTAAGTTCTACTTTCATAGTTGTTTTAGGATAAGGTGTATTGAGGGCATACTCAGTAAAATTCCTCCAATACTTAATAAATATTTAAAGAATTTCGATCAAGTGCTGAAGTAAGTATATAGTTATAGAGTGTTCATTCTTAAGAATGCATATATAATATTTTTTTTATAATGTGGTAGTTAATCATTAGGTTGAGATCATAATAAATATCAAGAATGATTATGCGTATCATTTGACTATTAATAGATCATGAAATTATATGTTAAATCTGGGGATATGAAATAACGGCTTACCGAGTTAGCTTTTTCGTCACTGCCGCATACTTGATCTCAGGGCTAATTACATATTATCCTTTATAATTAGCCCTCTTTAGCATCCTATCTCTATATTTTCAAAAGCAACACTAGGATCCCTGTACTTACAAAAGTGAAACATTAAGATCCATATACCCGATTAAAAAGGTAATTTCATAAGTTAAAAATTAAAAAAAATAAGATTAAATGTTTTACTTTCGTAAGTATAGGGATCTCAATATAACTTTTGAATGTACACGAACTAGAATACTGAATATAGCTAATTATATGGGATAATATATAATTAGCCCTTCATATCATGAAACTAAGTCGACCTTATGATTAGCACCACATTATTAACCTTGTAGGGTAGGATCCCATGATGTGTCTTTTGAATAAAATCGAGGTGTTAGTCAAGTGAAAATTATTGAGTCCTTAAGTTTCATGATAAAATCAATTGATAAATTTAAGAAATAATATTATGCTAAGTGATGTAAAAAATACTTTGACTATAGATTCAGATTGTAGGAAGGCCAACTGATGAGCTAGAGAATCGAACATTATTCCAAAAGATTATTATGTTGAAAAATTAGACATCGAGCTAAATGATTGATCAACATGTCAAAAATTAAACACTATATTGGAGGTCTAAGCATCATGTCAAAGGATCGAATGTAATAATGAAATTTGCATGTCGAAGAATCAATCAATGTGTAGGAGGATAAGATGACATGCTGAATGGAACTCTTTACAAGAAAATTTAAAAAGTTTATGAAAAAGAACAAGACTAATTCTACAAAACGAGAATCTAAAAATGAACTTAAAAATGATATAATATTTTGCTATGAATGTAAAAAGCCAAGGCACTTTGAGTGTCCATTACTAAAGAAGAAGCTCAAAGAAGAAGAAAGCATTCAAGGCGACTTTGGACAAATCAAGTGCGAAGATGAAGAGTAAACCAATGAAGATAAAGTGGTGAATTACGTATTGATGGCCTTCAACAATGAGGTATGTGACTCAACTGAAACGTCTTTACCTTATAATGAATTACTTGATGCATCTCATGATTTATATAACAAGGTATGTGACTCAACTGAAACGTCTTTACCTTATAATGAATTACTTGATGCATCTCATGATTTATATAACAAGGTTAAAATAATTAGTAAGAAATATAAATTACTAAAAAGGGATGTATCTCTCTCTAATGAATTTGATAAATTAAAAAGTGAGTATAATAAATGCTTGTTAACACCTTGCACTAAATATGAAGAATTAAAGTCATTCAAAAAGGAAAATATGCTATTGCAACAAATATTAGAAAATTTTAAAATTGGTAACAAATCATTAAACATGATTCTTGCTAATAAAGGTTATGTATATAGAAAGGAAGTAAGTGGCTTCATAACTAGTAACACTTAACAAAAGCCATCTACATTTGTTAAAGGACCCACATTACATGTTCCCCCTAAGGTTAAGTATAATTTTTATGATAGATATAGTCATTATACTTATAAATATTTATTTAAAAAATATAGCTCGCATAAATTAGTTTGGATTCCTAAAGGAACCATAAATGACTCAATGTCAAAAGTCAAGATAGATAGATTTAACCATGAGGGACTCATAGTGAAATGGGTATCTAAAGCAAACCCACCTTTCTTATAGATATATCTATAATCGAAAACTAGGAGCAAAAGATAATATCTTGATAAGTTGATGCTCAAGGCATATGACCGGAGATCCAACACACGTATCAAAGCTCACTAGCCGAAATAACAATAATAAAGGAAAGATCATTGAAATAAAAATTATTAGTAACAAATCAAATCTATTGATTAAAGATGTTTTGTTAGTAGATAGTTTAAAATTAAATTTGAATCTAATGCTTGCATCATAGTGAAACCACATAAAAATCTATGATCGCCTTAAGGAGCAATAATGTGTATACTATTGATCTTGATGATTTTTGTGATGAAACTTATTTTTCGATTTTAAATGATGATGTATGACTTTGGCATAGAAGACTAGGGCATGCTAGTATAAAATCAATCACATAAATTGAAACTAAAAGAGGAAAATATTTTTCTTGAAAATTTCTTTATCTTTAAAGTTTATTGAGTTTTTAATAAGAGATCCCTAGTCATCATAGAGATCCTTAATGATAAATCTATTTATGTTATTTTTTTTATGAATTTTTTGAACTAAAAAAATAATTTTCATGATGATTTTAAATTTTATAATTTGATTTTTTCTCTCTAAAGTAACTTGGATACATCTACTTCCAAAGAATCTTTACTCAAGGAATTGAAGTATATAAATGCACATCCTAAGGATTTAATCATTGGAGATACATCAAAAGATATTCAAACTCACTCTTCATTAAAAAATATTTATTCAAATGCATGAATCGAGAACTTTTACTATTTATTATTGTATGATTCTTACTTTTTATTAATAAGAATATTTATCCATTATATTTCTCTTAATTTCTCGATATTTATAACTTGAGATTTATTGTATATGAATCAAGATCTTTTATTACTTAATCTTCTAAGATTTCTTTTTGTTATTTACTAAAGAAGATATTTATCCAAATGAATCATGATATTTTGGTATTCATATCTTAAGATTTATTTACTCCTTTGTTTATGACTTGTATACCCCATCATCAAATTGATCTCTCATGATCTTTGATATTAATATCTTCGATTTGAACATTAATGTAAATTTTGGACCATTATATCATTCTTTCTTTTTGATAATGACAAAGGGGAGAAAGAGAAGTGCTAACTTGCACATCTCAAGAGAAGCAAAATCTTGCAAACTTGCACATCTCAATGAGAAGTAAAACTTGCTAGCTTGCACATCTCAAAAGAAGCAAAAGCTTGCTAGCTTGCACATCTCAAGAGAAGCAAAAAATTAATAACTTGCACATCTCAAAGAGAAGCAAAAACTTACTAGTCTATACATCTTAAGAGAAGCAAACACTTGCTAGCTTTCATATCTCAAATAGAAGCAAAAACTTGCTAGCTTGCATACTTCAAAGAGAAGTAATAAACTTGCACTTTTCTCCTTTTTGTTGATGACAAAGGGAGAGAAGTTATGATGATTTGAAATTTTGATGTTTTAAAATTATGCATACAATACTCATGATTTTATGATGATAATATATGCAATGATATGCATATGAAATAAGTAATGATATTTTAACTATGATGTGTTGCATATGACCTTTGCAAAGAAAATCATTAAAATTGTTTCGACTTGAATTCAAAGATATTATGATTAGAATGTTATCATTTTCTAAATTCAAAGTTTATTTTTATGGCGTATAGATAGGGAGAGTTTAGTTAAAACTCCATCATGAATTGGTTGTCATCATAAAAAATGGGGAAACTATTGAATATCGGATTTTGATGATGAAATCAATTGATGAAGTTATGATCTAATGAGCATTTATGTTAAGTGATGTAGGAAAAACTTTGATCATGGACTTGAATCATTGAAGCATAATTAGACGTTGGGCCGGAGAGCATCATGTCAGAGATTAGACATCAGGCCAAAGGATTGATCGACGTGCCAAAGGATGGACTTTGTGCCATGAGTTCAGGCATCAGACCAAAGGATCGGGCATTGCACCAAAGAAATCAAATATTGTGGGAGGTCAACATTCTAATAGATCGGGCAATATGCCGAAGAAGAGGATGATATGCCTATTAGGATCGAGTCAGCAATAAGAGGGGGTGAATTAGTGCATATGTAAAATTACGTCTGTTTGAAAAACTCTTATGATAAAACCATATTAAAAAGTGTTCAAACCTGAAAATGTTCATAAGAGTATAATGAGCAAGTAAGGCAATATGTAATATAACTAAATAGCAAAGAAGAGAAGGAAGAGAATGCACACCAAATTTATAGTGGTTCAGTCATCGTGACCTACGTCCACTCCCGATTCCTCCTCCGTCGAGGCCACCATCATTCACTAATGGTCTTCCTTCAATGGGTGAATACCAACTACCCTCTTATAACACTTTCTCCTTTTCACAAATTTAGGAGATAACCTTTACAAGTCACTCTTTTACAAGTATTCTCTCACATACCGCCCTTAGGACTAACTCTAAGCACTAGGAGGAGGGAACATAAAGTTTTGGCAGAGTTTACTTAGTTTTCTCCTCAAGAATTCTTGCTCCTTTCTTTCTACCCAAGTGGGGTATTTATAGGCCTCAAATAGCTTCAAAAATGGAGCCAACAATTTAAATTTCTAGGTCTTCAGGGTACGGGCACTACCATCACCTGTAGTGGGCGGTACCACCGCTTGCACTAGGAGGTACCACCGCCTGTACTACGTGGTACCACTGCTTATAGCCTGACATTGGGTGGTACCACCATCTAACACACTATCACTAGGCGGTACCACCGCCCAATCTGGCGATACTACTGCCTAATAGTCTCGGAGATCGGGTTTTTTTAGTTTTTCAACTCACAAGCGGTTCCATCTATTATGATCGGGGTCGGCACTAAGAGGGTGGTGAATTAGTGCAATGGTAAAAATTACGTCTTCAAAACTTTTCGTTTCGATTAAATCTGTTTCCGACGAAAACCGTTTTGTAAATATCTTAACTTGAAACACGTTCGTAAATGTATTGAAAGCAATAAGCTATTAAAGAGGTTTGCAATAAAGATAAATTGCTCAAAGTAAAATGTAAATAAGATTTTAGAGTGATTCGGTCATCGTGACCTACATCCACTTTGCCGATTCCTCTTCCATCGAGGCCACCGGCATCCATTATTGATCTTCTTTCAATGGGCGAAGATCAACTACCCTTTTACACCCCTATTCTCCTTTTCACGAGTTTAGGAGACAACCCTTACAAGCACACACACTCCTCTCTAAACATAATTCTAAACTTAGAATTTAGAGGAGGGGATTCTCTTATGTGTGTTAACCAAGGATGAGAGGGGTATTTATAGGCTTTAAGTTGATTCAAACTTGGAGCCTAAAAACATCTCATCCTGGGTTTCCTGGGTACGGGTGGTACCACCACCTGCGCTGGATGGTACCACCGCCCAGTCTGGCGGTACCACCGCTTGGGAGGCTGTGCTGGGCGGTACCACCGCCTGGCACCCTGCTAAGGGTGGTACAACCGCCCAGACTAGCGATACCATCGCCTGACATAGTCTCGAAGACTATGCCACGACGGTGCCACTTCTTGGGACACTGTTTGGGCCTCTCATTAGGCCCAACACAGTCCTTACATGGGCCCAACTAGCCCCTAATTGGGTTGACCTAAATCCAAACCCAATTACGTGCTAACTATGAAATCTAAGACATATTCTAAGCTAAATAAGTCTGTATGTCTTGTTTCTTCCGGCGAGCTTCCGGCAAACTTCCGACGATCAATCGGCAATGTTCCAACGGACTCCCAGTAAGCTCCTGGACTTCACGATGATCTTCTTGGTGAGTTCCAACAAGCTTCTTTGGCAAGCTCCTGGACTTCTCGATTGGTTCTTGTAGAACTTCCGATGAATATCTGGACTTCCGACGAACTCTCGAACTCCCAACGAAATCGCATCCTTGACTCTGGGACTTCATTTTGCTTTATGCCTTGCTATCGTAGTTAATCCTACAAATGTAAAAATACACTTCGATCTAGACAATTAATACTTAGCATTAATCATATTGTCCAGCATGTCATTGGTCCCTCAACGCTTCGTCCGATTCTTCGGCACATCGTCCTCTCTTGCGGCCTATTGCCCAATTGGCTAGTTGACTCCGTAACTTCAATATCCTTGGCGCAATATCTGCTCTTCTTGGCCCGATACCCGAATCCATGGCCCGAAGCCTTGTGTTGATACGTCGACCGATCCTTCGGCCCGACATCTAATCTTTTAACATGTTTTCCTCCGGCACAACATGATTTTTCCTGCTTTAATTGTCTCATCCTAATCGAAGCATCCTGCGTCACTCAAAATGTAGATTAAAACATAAACACTTATCAATTGGTTTCATCATCAAAATCTGAGATTCAACACTATCGTCTGTTCTAGTGGTGCCACTGCCTGACCCAACTTTTGGGTCACTGAATGAGCCTCCTAATGAGCCCAATTGGCCCTTAACAGGGTTAATGGGATTACCTCCCAAACCTAACCCTAATTATGTGCTAATTACGATTTTGAAGTCATAAACTAAACAAAATAAGTCTGGTACGTCTAGGTTTCTTCTAGCGAGCTTCCAACTATCTTCCGATGGACTTCCGACGATCTCTCGGCAATCTCCCAATGGACTCCCAATAAGCTCCTGGACTTCATGACAATCTTCTTGGCGAGTTTCAATGAGCTTCTTCTCAGTCAATTCCGACAGCATTTCTGATGAACCTCTGGACTCCCGACGAACTCTCGAACTCCTAATGAAATCACTCATGAGGGCACTAGTAGAGTAAAGGAGTCCAAAATTAATCTTTTAGTCCATACTTATGAATTGTTTCGGATGAAACCAAGTGAGACCATTGGAGACATGTACACCCGGTTTATAGATGTCATTAATGGTCTAAAAGGACTTGGTAAAGGTTTTTCTAATTTCGAAATTGTTAACAAAATATTAAGATCCCTCCCAAAGAGTTGTGATCCTATAGTAATGACAATTCAAGAAGCCAAGGACTTGAACAACTTTTCGCTCGAAAAACTTATTGGGTCTTTGATGACCTATGAAATGACTTGCAATGCTTATGAAGAGCTTGAGAACAACCTTTTAAAGAACAGAAAGGATATGACACTAAGAACTCATAAAGACCACTTGAAAGAAAATTTTAAGTGATAAGGACTATGATAATGACTTGACACTCTTGATAAGAAAGTTCAAAAAATTCATAAAAGGAAATAAATCTAAAAATGACACTAAAAATTAAATTGAACAAAAAAAAGAACATGTTATATACTACGAATATAAGAAGCCGAGACATTTCAAAAGTGAATGTCTCCAAATGAAGAACAAACAACTAAAGAAAAAGAAGACACTCAAAGCAACATGGGATGACTCGAGCGATTCCGAAGACGAAGAACAAAGCAACAAGGAAATTGCCAACTATACACTAATGGCTATCGGAGATGAGATATATGGTTTATTAGATGCAAATTTATCTTTCAATTAACTTTTAAGTGTTTTTCATGATTTGATCGATGAATGTAGAATAATGAGTAAAAAGTTTAATTGTTTGAAAAAGGAGTATGCCCTTTTAAATAATGAATTTGAAAAACTTAAGCATGATAATCCTTCATTACCTCCATGCACTAAGTGCGAACACTTGGAGGCACTTGAGAAGGAAAACTTACCACTTAAAAAAACTCTAGAAAAGTTTAAGGTTGGTAGCAAGTCTTTGAACATGATCATTGCCAATAAAGGTCACATTCATCGAAGAGACGAAATCAAATTTGTGAGTAGCTCTCACCAAAATCCGACCACCTTTGTTAAAGGCCCTATCTTGCATGTATCACCCCCCACCAAATGTAACTTTTATTGCAAACTCGGACATATTGCTTATAAATGTCCGTTTAAGAGATATAGTTTACACAAATTGATTTGGGTTCCTAAAGGAATCATAAAGAACTTCATGCAAATGATAAGTTGAGTAGATCAATTTTTGTGACACTCAAGGTCAAATAGTTACCTAAAAATCACCCTTTCTTATTGAAATATTTATCATCGCAAGCTAGAAGCAAGGAATGGTATATTGATAGTGGATGCTCAAGGCTTATGATCTGAGATCCAAAATACTTCATAAAGCTCTCTAGCCAAAACAATAAATGAAAGATCATTAGAATTAGAACTATTGGTAACAAAATGAAGATGGTTTATATTCAATAAAATCATGCTTGATGATTATTTGATCTCTTATGTTTTAAATTACCTTATACTAAAGAGGAAAATTATCCAAATGAATAATGGTTGTTTTTGAGAATTCTTACGAATGAGTTCCTCTTTTATATTTTCTGGATTTCTCGACTTTTAAAAATTGAATCTTTTTTTTCGAGATCATTTACTTTTATTCCCTCTCCTTGTAATTCATAAAACAAAAATCTGATTTATAGATCACTTGTATGTTTGAACTAATCATTTTTATAAGAATTCTTGCTTCTTCTATTTACGAAAGTCGAACCTCATTTGACTTGATATGATATTTATGCTAATAAGCCTTTGCATCACATAATGACTGTGATCTTGCTTGTCTCAAAAGAAAAGAAGGCAAGAGTACTTGCTTGCTGTATCTCAAAAGAGAAGCAATGATGCCAGACAACGAAAACAAATAGCTTGAGGAAAATGGTGCACTGGCGGTGGCATCGCTGGACTGGCAGTAGCACCACCAGTACGCACTAGTTGTAAGCGATAGCACCGTCGGCAACTCTGCCCTATAAAAGCACTTTTAGGGTTGGCAGTAGAACTGCCCCCAAGCCTTCCTACATCTCGTTCACACACCTCTAAACCCTTCTCCACCTCTCATTCTCTTTGCTCTTTCTCTAGAAACTCAAGAAAACCCTCATCCTTTGCAAATCTAAAGATCAATCTCAACTTTTCAAGAGATCACTACAAGGGTAATCCTCAAAACTTTTCTCTTAATTCATAAATCTTGCTTCTTATAGTTTTCTCATTGATAACATATGTAGTTCTATGGCATCTAGAAGATCCTCAAGGGACAAAAGAAAGAGGAGAGTAGATGAAACCTATGATTCCATACTCTTTGATTCCCCTCAACATGCCCTTAAATTCCCAACCTTTGAATCTATAAGTGTTCATAAGGGAAAATATATAGATCTAGAAGAATTGAGTAATTTAGAACCAATTCAATGGTTTGCCAACCTAGATGTCCTTCCAATCCTCCAAATAAATGAATCAATTTATCCTAGACTTGTTCGTTTGATTTACAACAACTTGCATGTGGATGAAAACGATAGGGTGTCCACTTATCTCTCATAACATCACATACCCATCATGGATAGTGTAATTTGTAACCTTATAAGAATTTCTGAGAAAAGAAGATGTTACTTTAGAGGGCTATAGGATGAAGAATCAGTTGGGGTTACATATTCTGAGGTATTATGAACTATCTTCAATAACCCAAATCTATCCATCGTTCCAAAATGTTGTGAACATTTGCTACCCTTTAGCACAAAATTACTTCATCACATCATGATAAGTATCCTACTTTTAAAACAATATCATCATGATGAAGTTAGTCAAATGGAATTAGGAACAATGTATTAGATTATGATAGGACACGATAACTATTTTGGATATCTGATAAAATAAAACATGATTGAACTATCAACAAAAGATATGATGCTTCTTTATGGTGGTTTAATCACTAGACTAATACGTGCACATAATATAATTATTCCATCTAATGAAGAAACCTTAAAACTAGATCGATTCAATGTCATCAATGGGAACCTATTAAATAAATTAAGATGCATAGTAAGAAACAAAATTTGGACTAGATTACCTAGGAGGACTGAACCTCCCCCACTTGAACTAGAACTAGAAACACCTGTATATAGGGAAAGTCATTCTCCTCCCACCAGTCCCCTTGAGGTAGCACTTTCGACAAAGCAAGCACTCGCCTCATCAGCCGATCCAATAGTGACTCGATTGGATCGAATTGAACTATGTCAAGATCATATCTTAACCGAGATGTAGCAAATTCGTCGGCAACTAAATACTTTGTTTAGGCATTTTGATGTACCATTACCTGAATAGGTTATGTATTTCCTTTTGTTGATAAAAGGGAGTACGGAACTAAAAAGTACTATTATGAGTTATACTCTTTGATATACTAGACTTCTTACACTGTATGACATACCTTTTGATGTCATGTGCTGATGCGCTTCGTGATGATGGTTTAATACTTGCAACACTCTAAGAATTAGGCACAATTGTTGAATCTCGGATTTTGATGATGAAACTAATTGATTGTGTTTAGATGTTTAACTACATTTTGAGTGATGCAGGTCTACTCGATCAGGATTAGACAATTGACGCAGGAGGAATTGACGTTGCGCCGGAGGAGATCACGTCAGGGTATTGGACGGCAGAAGGCTTCGGACGTCGGGCATCGGGCCAAGGAGAGCGGAATTGCGCCAAGGATATCGGGGTTGCGGAGGTCAACTGCCGATTGGGCAACAAGCCGCAAGAGAGGACGATGTGCTGAAAAATCGGATGAAGCGCCAACCAATGACGTGCCGGGCAACATAATGTCAATTAGCGTTGTAATAATTGTCTAGATCGGAGTAGAGTTTTGGCTTGTGTGTGCAGGATTAACTACGATAACAATGAAGACATAAAGCGAAACAAAGTGCCGGAGTCAAGCACGAAGGATTCGTTGGGAGTTCGAGAGTTCAACGGAAGTCCGAAGGTTCGTCGGGAATGCTACCGGAACTAGCCGAGAATGAGTAGGGAGCTTGCCGAAGGGTTTTTCGGAAGCTCGCCAAAAGGTTCGTCGGAAGTTCACGGAGCTCACCGAGAAAGATCGGAGCTTGCCAAAGAAGCTAATTGGAACTCGCCAAGATCAAATCGTGAAGTCTACGAGCTTGCCGGGAGTCCGCAGAATGGTTTCCGAGAGTTTATCGGAAGACCGACGGAAGTTCGCCGAAAGCTCGCCGGAAGAAGTCTTGACTTATGGACTTTGTAATAGCTTAGAAAATGTCTTTAAAATTGTAGTTAGCACATTAATTAGGGCTAGGATTAGGTGTTAATCCTATGACCCAAGTAGGGGCCAACTGGGCCCAAACTTGGACTTGGTTTGGGCTAAGTTTGAAGCCCAACCAAGAAACCAAGTGTCGGGCGGTGGAACCTCCAGACTGGGCGGTTGCACCGCCTAGCACCCGAGAGCCAGGCGGTGGCACCGCCTGGGCTGGGAGGTTACACCGCCCACCACCCGAGAGCTGGGCGGTGGCACCTCCTGGCTAGGCGGTTGCACCACCCAGCACCCGAGCGCTGGGCGGTGGCACCGCCTGGCTGGGCGGTGGCACCGCCTGGCTGGGCGGTGGCACCGCCTGGCTGGGCGGTGGCACCGCCTGGCTGGGCGGTGGCACCTCCAGCATCGGGAACCTAAGAGAATTCAAATTTTTGGAGCCCAAATTTGAATCCTCTTGAGGCCTATAAAGACCCCTCAAATATCAGCTGAGAGAGCAACCTTTTGAGAAGCTAGAAGTTGAGAAAAGCTTTAGGAAAAGTCTTGTTTTCAATAGCTTGAGTGTTCACTCCTTTCTTTTCATTGAAATCTTTGTAAAAGGGTGAACCACTTGTAAGAGGTTGTAAGAGGGGTGTAAGAAGGAGGTTGATCTTCGCCTAGTAAAGGAAGATCATTAGTGGATGCCGGTGGCCTCGACGGAAGAGGAATCGGAGGAGTGGATGTAGGTCACGATTGACCGAACCACTATAAACTACCGTCTTCTCTGGTTTACATCTATTTGTTGCTGCTTATCTTACTGCAAACCTTCTTATGTGCTTTACTTCCTCATTATTTTTGTTGCACACCTTTACAAACAAGCTTTCAAGTTAAGTACTTCCGAGTTCAGTTTTTATCGTGAGAAAGATTTTCCAAAACTGACGTTTTAATCCGCTGCACTAATTCACCCCCCACTCTTAGTGCCACTCCGGTCCTAACAAAATTTTCATCGAAAGTCATTGGAATTTTTCGACAAGAATTCTACTATCGCAACTTGCACCAATTTCCTTGCTGTTATACTGCCAAAATTTTCTTGATTAAATTGG
>LVTN01000978.1:29817-41515 GCA_001649415.1 Musa itinerans | reverse complement strand
CTTTTATCGTACAAAGTTTCCGAAAGTGTTTAAATCGTCGAAAGTTTATTGTTCTTTACCGCTGCACTAATTCACCCCCCCTCTTAGTGCCGCTCCGGTCCTAACAATAATAAATCTTTTGAGTGCATAAATTCCTTGATACAATTTTTTGAACTTCTCTTTTTTTTTTGTAACTTGAGTTTTCTTTTTAAATCAAGATCGCTTTTTCCTTCTAGTGATATTTACAAAGAGAAGATTCAACTCATGGACTTTTGGTATTTACAACTTGATGTCTTATTTTTTATAAGTTCTTCTTCCTTCTATTTACAAGAAAAGGATTTGATTTATGAAGTTTTATTCATAGATTTTTTATCCTTCATTTGATGCTTCTTTCTCATGAATTCTTCCTTACTCTTCTCATGAAAGAAAAATTTTTATGGACTATGATGATCATTTGCAAGGTTAGGGATGTTAAACTATCTAAATGCTTGAGTTTGTTGTATATCTTTTTCAGACTTTCTCGATTTTTCATAAATAAAGCTTTCATGAATTTATTTTATTTCATAAATAATGCTTTCATGAAATCCAGAATTTCAATTTAGTTGGTTTCAAATTTACTTCATACCCTTGCTCCATCACTTAATGATTTTTGATACACTTAGTCCCTTCATTCATGGATTTCATTGACAAATACATCTCTTATGGTTTTCGCTCTTGTAAATTTTTAATGAGAAACAGATTTTATTGACGGATATTCATGAACCTTCAATATTTCGATTCTTCTTGATAAATGCACTATTCATAAATCTTTCCTTCTCTTTGCTTGAGACAATTGCCCATTTCCTTTTTGTTGATGACAAAGGGGGAGAAATGTGACAAATTGATGACAACTTGACATTATGAATGCTTGAAATAATATGTCAAATGTATCTTATCGTAAATGCTTGAATGTTTTACGATTGCTTGAAATATAATGTGGCATGAATACATCGTAAATACTTGAAAAATATCAAAATGTATTGCATATGCATCATATGTATCGTAAATACTTGAAATGTATTATGAATGCTTGAAACATATCGTAATATGGCATGAATACTTGAAAATGTTTCATTCTTAAAATCAAGCTTGATTTCGAATCAAAATGATAAATGTCTATCATTATGACTATCACGCTTAATTTCCTACTTACAATTGATATCATGACTCGGATTGATGAATTGTCATTTTTGAAATTTGAATCTTGCTAAATTTCATATTTAAAATTCGTATCATACTTGAAAATAATGATTGTCCATCAGCATTCTATATTAGACTTAAAAATAGATGTCATGCCTTGACATCATTTGTATTATGATAAATACATGGTATTGTATTTTGAGATGGTAAATCATGATTGGTATCATGATATGCATGTCAATAAGTTTAAATGCATATAACTTATCGATTTGATGCTTGAATTCAAAGGCCTTGAATTCAAGAGTGTCTTTTCTAAAGTATGGCATATAGATAGGGAAAGTTAAGGTTAACTCCGTCATCAATTGATTATCATCATCAAAAAGGGAGAGATTGTTTGAATCTTGGATTTTGATGATGAAATCAATTGGTAAATTATTTGATCAAATCTATATGTTGAAAAAAGTGTGTAGGATTAACTACAATAGCGATCCAGGCATAAAGCAAAACGAAGTGCTTGGGTCAAGATTGAGATTTAACAGCGCTAAAGGAGAGGACGATGCGTCAAAAGTTCAGACGAAGTGACGGATGAATAAATGACATGTCAGACAACGTAGGCTTCATGATTATAATTATTAAATCTAGGTCGAAGTAGTTTAGAGTCTAATTAGGTTAGTTTTGTTAGGAATGAGTCGGCACTAAGAGGGGGGTGAATTAGTGCAGCGGATATAAATACGTCGGTTCAAAAATATTCGTACGATAAAAATCGATCTCGGAAGATAACTTAAAATTCAATGCTTGTTCGTAAGTGTAGTGAAAGCGAAGTAAGGAAAAGCAGTTTACAGTAAAGGTAAATTGCTCAAAAGAAATGTAAACTGATTTATAGTGGTTCAGTCGTTGTGACTTACATCCACTTCTGATTCCTCCTCCGTTGAGGCCACCAGTTTTCACTATGGATCTTCCTTCAATGGGTGAAGATCAACTACCCTTACAACTCGATTCTCCTTTTGACAAGTTCAGGAGAGAACCTTTACAACCCCTTTACTCCTCTCTTAAATTATACTAACACTTAGATATTTGAGAGGAGTTCTCACAAGATTACAACAAAGTTTTTCTACTTTTTTGCTCTTTGTGCTTACGTATCTTAACCAAGGATGAGAGGGGTATTTATAGGCCTCAAGTGGATTCAAACTTGGAGTCTAAAAATATCTCATCCTGGGTCTTCAAGGTACTGGCGGTACCACCGCCAGTATTAGGCGGTACCACCACTTACCAGTCTAACACTAGCATTGACACTGGGCAATACCATTGCCTGACACCCTGACACTGAGCGGTACCACCGCCCAGTTTAGGAGTACCATCGTCAGATACCCTGACATTGGGCGGTACCACCGCCCAGTCTGGCAATACCACCCCTTGACAGTCTCTCGAAGATTGTGTCTGGGCAGTACCACCACCTGATATAGTCTTGGAGACTATGCCATGGTAGTTTCACTTATTTAGTCACTATTTGGGCCTTTCACTTAGCCCAACACAGCCCAAACTTGGGCCAAACTGACCCCTAATTGAGTTGGCCCAATTCCAACACAATTATGTGCTAACTATGAATTTTAAGACATTTACTAAGCTAAATAAGTCTGTAAGTCTAGGTTTCTTCCGACGATCTTCTGGTGAACTTTCGATGATCTCTCGACAATGTTCCAGCGGACTCCTAGTAAGCTCTTAGACTTTACAACGATCTTCTTGGTGAGTTTTGATAAGCTTCTCTAGCAAGCTCTTGGACTTCTCGGTCAATTCCGATAAAACTTCCAACGAACTCCCAACGAAATCTCATTCTTGACTCCGGGGTTCATTTTGCTTTATGCCTTGATCGCTATCGTAGTTAATCCTGCACAAATAAAATCTACTTCGATCTAGAAAATTATTACTATGCTAATCAAGTGTTGTCCGACATGTTATTGGTTCATCGACGCATCGTTTGATTGTTCGACGCATCATTCTCTCTTGCGACTTATTGCCTAATCGACTAAGTGACCTTCACAACTCTGATTTTCTTGGCATAATATCCACTTTTCTTGGCCTGATGCCCGAACCCATGGCCCGAAGCCTTCTATTGATACATCGACCGATCTTTCGACTCGACGTCCAATCTTCTGACATGTTCTTCTCCGGCCCAACATGATTCTTCCTACTTTAATTGTCTCTAGCTGATCGAAGCTTCCTGTATCACTTAAAATGTAGATTAAATCATAAATACTATCAATTGGTTTCATCATCAAAATCCGAGATTTAACAATCTCTCCCTTTTTGATGATGTCAACCAATTGATGACGGAGTTAACCTTAACTCCCCCTATCCATGTGTCATATTGATATAATCTTGAATTCAAGCTGAATTCAAGTCAAAGCAAATTTCATCAAAATATTTGCAATAGGTCATCATAAAATCATGCATAACATGATCATACTTCTCTCCCAATAAAAAGGGGAAGTGTAACTATCAAGTGTTTGAGATATATAGGTTTTATAACATTTTAAAACATGCAATCTAGCAAATTTTACATCATTTTAGAGCTAGCAAGCTAGCAATTTTGCTTCTTTGCAAATTAGCAAGTCATGCATCTTGAGATAGCACTTTTGCTTCTCTTAAGATTGTAAGTTAGCAATTCTTGGTGATGTTCAAGATAGCAAGTTCTACATCATGCAAGCTAGCAAATTTAGTAAGTTTTACATAATTTTGGAACATGCAAGCTAGCAAATTTTACATATATGAAAGTTTATAAAATTTTGCATCTTCTTGAAATATGCAAGCTTGCAAACTTAGCAAACATTTCTTCTCTTGAGATTTTCAAAATAGCACTTCTTGCTTCTCTTTTGAGATGAGTAAGATAGTAAGTTTTGCTCCCCTTTTGTCATTGTCATAAAGAAGAGAATAATACAATGTTGTAATTCTTTTCCCTTTAAATCAATTTTTAAATTATGACAAAGATAAAGTGTCAATCTTATTTCAATATGTTTGTGCATCATTATAGTTTCAAATTAAAACATGCACAATTTCAAAACCTTACATTTCATCCTTACTTTATGCATGATACCAAAAATAAATAAATTCTATGGGCATATCATACATGATACTAAAGCATTCATGATACCAAACATTAAATCAATATTTTTTAAGCATTTATAACTTAATAATTGTTAGTACCAAACATTCTTAATTAATTTTCTCCCCCTTTGTCATAGGCAAAAGGAGGGGAATAAAAATATAATGGTGTAATTTATTTCCCTTTTCATCAATTTTCAAATCATCACATAAAGAATAACAAGAAAAAATAATTTGATGATGAGTTATACTTCATGAAGACAGGGGAGTATTGAAACATGAAAGAAAAATCAATTTATGTATTCAATGTTCCAAACATCAAAGCACATGATCTCAAGTTGTGAAAAAAAACAAATAATCAAGGAAACATTATGATTCATTTGGATAAATATTCTCATTAATAAAATATAAGAAATCATTTGAGAATGAAAAGTGAGGGGAATAGCACAAAGGTGTAAATATTCAAGTCATCACATGGAAGATATCAAGAAAATTTCGGTGATAAGATATACTTCATGAATACAAGGAATTGTACATAAAAATTATATTATAAAAGATAAAATATCAAAGATCATGAAGGATTAAGTTATGAATACTAAATGATATGATTTATCTTGACAAATCTCTCTTTTAGTAAATAACAAAAAGAAACATGAGAGTTCAAAAATAAGATATTGATTCATAGAAAAATTACAAGTTATAAATCTCAAAAAATTAGGATAAAACTCATTTAAATTCAAATTGTCAAATCAAAATTATTTTCAAGAGATTCACAAAAGCATAATATATATGGATTCATTAATCTTTTATCGAAAAGTCAATAGAGAAGGAAAATGTATTCCTTTTTTTTATGTGTTTCATTTTAAGTGATTTATTTCATACAAGCATGTCTTTGTCTTTTTATGCCAAATAAAAATATGCATCAACGTTTGGGATCGAAAAGTAAATTTCGTCATAAAAACCATCAAGACCAAAAAGGTATAACACATTAAACATAAGGCTTCTTCAAACAAGAGATTTGATTCATCATTTTAATTCCAATGATAATACATTTTTCTTTTTATATGTTTCATTTTAAGTGATTAATTTTATATAAGTATGCTCAAGTTTTTCGTATGAAAACCATACATCATAGTTTAAAATCGAGAGAGCAAATCTCATCATAGAAATCATCAAGATCAATAAAACATAAATTACCCAAAAATCATCATTACATCAAATCATCATGCATAATTAAATATAAAATCATCAAGCATGATACTTACACTATTTCATATAAACATGCCATTTTCATTTATGCCAAATCAAAACATGCATCGTTTTTTTTTTTAACTTAAAAGGCAACGTTCATTACGGTAAAAACCAATAAGCCATAAATTACAAGAATCATCATGCATAATTTTGAAATATAAACTCATTAAGCATGATCATTATGCATTATTAAATTATCAAGCATGATTTCATTAAATATAAAGCATTTTTAATCACATTCGAAAATCATCAATTTAGATACACATTATTTTTTCTTAAAAACATACATAGGATTAATCATTAGATTTACATTTTGTTGTATTTTCATAAAACATGCAAATGTCATTATCATTTTCAAAATTAGCTAGAAAAAGAAATGCATGATCCCCTTTTATTTATTAATTTTTTTTATATTTTATATACTAATTTAAAAACAACATATGAAATACATTAAGTAATTATTGAATCTCGGATTTTGATGATGAAACCAATTGATAGTGATTATCTGATTTATGTTTTAAATGACGCAGGAAGCCTCGATCAAGGAGATACAATTGAAGCAAGAAGAATCATATTGGGCCGGAGTGTAACATGTTAGAAGATTGGATGTCGAGTCGAAGGATCGATCGACATGTCGACAGAAGACTTCGAGCCGAGAATTCGAGCATCGAGCTAAGAAGAACGAAAATTACGCCAAGGAAATCGGAGTTGCAGAGGTCAACTGGTCAATAGGCTGCAAGAGAGGACGATGCGCCGAAGAATCATATGAAGCGTCAAACTAATGACATGACCAAACAACATTTGATAAGATTTGTAATAATTGTCTAGATTAAAGTAGGTTTTAGGTCTAATTGAGTTAGTATTGGGGTGAAACAATATCAACTCAATTATGGGCCAATTGGGCATAAATTAGGAGTGATTTGGGCTTGTTGGGAAGCTCATTCAATGACCCAAATGTTGGACTAGGGGGTGGCACCGCTAGAATTGGCGGTAGAACTGCTTATGAGTTGGAAAACTTGGTCTTCGAGGCTGTCAGGCGGTGGTACTACCAAACTAGGCGGTGGTACAACCCAGTTTTAGGCTGCAGGTAATGGTACCACCCAGGGCAGGCAGTGGTACGGTCCGTACCCTGAAATCTCGAGGATTTAAATTTTGGGCTCCAAATTTGAATCCATTTGGAGTCTATAAATACCTCACTCTTTCCTGCTTTGGATAGCAAGAATTGGGTAAAAAGGGAGAAATAATCCTTAATGAAAAAGAGTTGAAAAAGCTTGAAAAGTGTGGAGTGTTCCCCTCCACCTCTTAGAGTTTAGAGTTCATTCTAAGAAAAGTGTGAAACTTGTAATGGTTCTCTCCTGAGCCTGTCAAAAGGAGAATAGAGTTGTAAAGAGGTAGTTGGTCTTCGCCTATTAAAGGAAGACCGATAGTGGATGTTGGTGGCCTCAACGGAGGAGGAATCAGGAGTGGATGTAGGTCATGACGACCAAACCACTATAAAATCTGGTTTGCATTTATTTTGAGCAAATTACTTTTATAGCAAACTTCCTCCTTATTTCACTTTCAAAGTTAAGCATTTCTGAAATGGGTTTAATCGAAACGAAAGATTTCCAAAATCAATTATTTTACCGCTGCACTAATTCACCCCCCCCCCTCTTAGTGCCGACTTGTTCCTAACAATATGTATCATAGCCTCGTTATTTCTCATTTGGTTTAACACCCAAGAGAAATAGCTCTTTTCGGCTTTCAAGAGGGACTTTCTCTAATTTGTCCTCCCATGTTCAATGGGACGGACTACACATATTGGAAAACTCGAATGAGAGTTTTCTTATTTTCGTTAAATCTCAATTTATGGAATATAGTTGAATTTGGTTTTCAAAGGTCTTTTCTTCCAATGAACCATTGGAATGATTTGGAGAAAAATATTTTTTCTCTAAATGCAAAGGCTATGAATGCTCAGTTTTGCACCTTAGACAAAATAAATTTAATCGGGTTTCTACTTGCGAAACAGCTTTCAATATTTGATACACCCTTGAAATCACACACAAAGGCACGAATAGAGTAAAAGAGTCTAGAATAAATCTTTTGATACATATTTTGAGTTGTTTTTAATGGAACTAAGCGAGACTATTGGAGACATGTACACCTGTTTTACAGATATTGTCAATAGTCTAAAAGCACTTGGTAAATATTTTTTAAATTTTAAACTCGTTAATAAAATATTGAGATCCCTTCCAAAAAGGTGAGATCCTAAAATAATGGCAATACAAGAAGCAAAGATCTTAATATTTTTTCACTTGAAGAACTTATCGGTTTATTATTGACATATGAAATGACTTACAATGCTCACGAAGAGCTTAAGAACAACTTTCCAAAGAACAGGAAGGATTTTGCACTTCGGACAATAGAATACCACTTGAGTGATGACTCAAGTGATAATGATAATGACCTTGAACTCTTAAAACTTAAAAAATTCTTAAAACAAAAATTAAAGATTAAAAATGAACTTACAAAGAAGAGGTTGTCAAAGAGAAGAAGACACTCATAATGAGTTGGGACAAATCAAGCTCATCCGAAGACGATGAGCAAACCAATAAAGATGATGTGGCCTTTCACAATGAGGTAAACAACTCACTCAAAATCCCTTTACTTTATTTTGAAATTATATGATACTTTTCATGAGTTATTTTTAAATTAGTTAGTAAATAAAAATTAAAAAAAATTAAAAATTTGAGCATGACAATTGCATGCACTAAGCATAAAAAGTTAATTCACTTAAAAAGAAAAATGCATTACTACAACAAACAAAATGATCTTGAAAATGCTTTATGTTTGATGAAATTAATTTTGATGATTTAATGATGTATAATGATGTAATGAAAATATTAAAAGTTTTGATACAATGCTTGATGATTTTATTCTATGCATGAGATTTTGAAGTTATACATGATGATTTTTATGATTTATTGATCTAGAAGATTTTTGTGATAAATCTTGCACTTTTGTTTTTAACGATGATATATGTTTTGATTTGGCAAAAAAGGAAAAGGACATGCTTGAATGAAATCAAATCACTTAAATTGAAACAAATAAAAGGGAATGCATTTTGAGAATAAATGTTTGTATCATATTTGATGATTTTACATTTTGAAACTATGCATGATGAGTTGAAGTAATAATGGTTTGAATGCATGAATCGACAATTTTTTTGTCACAATATTTTCTATCTACTTGAGCTATCTTTTATGAGAATCAAAATATTTTCTATCTTCGATGATTTCTTCTTACCATTTACTAAAGAAGAGACTTATGCAAACAAAATATGATCTTGATAATGGTTTATAATGGTTTGAAATTATGCATGTTATATGTTGAACATTTGAAACCATGTTTTGCTATCATGCATATCTAAGAAATGTTGATTTGACAAATTGAATGAGTTGAAAATGAATGATGATTTTTCTCTTGATTATAACTTGTGATTTTTTTTATATATGAATCATCATCATGATTTCTCGATATTTGATACATGAGATTTTTTTATGAATCAAGATTTTTCATACTATGATTCATCTCGGTATTCACTAAAAAGGATGTATTCAAATTAACCATGATATGCTACTTGACATCTTGATACTTTATGACTTGAGTTTTATTATGCATTATTCCCCTCTTCTTCATTCTTATTTACAATGATAAAGGGGAAAGAAATCACTAGCATTGCAATAGATCGATAAATTTATTTATTTTATTTTGAATCTCTTGCAAGTGATTTTGATGATCTTGATTATTTGAAGTTGAATGTTTGGTACCAACAATCATGAAGTGATAAATACTTAAAAAATATTAATTTAATGTATGAGAGAAATGATTGGTATCATGAATGCTTTAGTATCATGAATGATGAATGTTTGGTATCATGATCAAAATGATTGATTTAATGCATGAAGTGATTAATGCTTAAAGATTTTAATGTCTTCGTATCATGTATGATATGCCCATAGTGATGATTGATTTATTTTTAATATCATGCATGAAGTAATGAAATGAAAGGGCTTTGTCGAAACGAAGTTTTCCGAATCGACATCGAATTTATGACAACACTAATTCACCCCCCACCCCCCCCTTAGTATTTTATTGATCCTAACACTACCCCCTCTATGGTGCAAGAGAATAGCAAGAGGGACTGATCTCACTTTGGTTGCTATGGTGTGGTGGTGCACGAACGCAAGGAAACAACATGCTTGGCGAGGAAGTGCATCATCGCCACATCTGCTGTGTGGATAACCACTAGAGGAGTTTGCGAGAGCTTTTTCATCCATAGACTGGGATCTGTAGTTTTGAGGATATACGATCTTCCCTATGTGAGAACGTCTCAACAATTTTATGCAGTTATGTAATTTTTGTCTCTTTCGAGATTTACGCTTCCGACCTTCGCACGACGATTCGCTAAATCTGTTTTTAAAAATTAATTTTTATTTTTATTTTTCGTTATATATATGATATTTTTTATAATTTTTTAATAATAAAAATAATAATATTAATTATAACCAATTATAGAAGATAATTTATAATTGAGCCAAAATATTCCATTGATTCGTATGTCTCAGGTCATACGTGCAACTGGCTGACACACGGTAATAATCAATTCTTTCTGGTATAAGGGTCATGTCAATCAGCATCGCACTATATATACTGTGCTATTGTAGTTAGACCCGAATTTGTTCTGAAGTTTGGACATCCACATGATGTGTTTTCTAGATTTGGAGGCCCCATTCCTCTTTAACTGTTGCGTCCAATATTAATACATGTGAACCGAGCAAAATTCTTTTTATGATAATTAGTAGTTGTTATTTCTCACTATCCTAAAGGGTTAAAAAGGTGGGCTTACCTTAGTGTACAATGACCAAAAATCATGTCCTGATTAGAGTCTTGGATTCAACTTATTTGTGAAATCTATTAAATCTCTTGGGTCATGTTTCATATTGTTATTGTTGAATTTGATATGGAAATTTTTTTAGGCTAAGGCTGCTGGCCAGTTCCTGAATACCATGAGATGTTACCTGGAATCTGATTCTTCTAATTTGCGTTCTCATATAATAACTAATATGCAATCAAATAATGACTAGGTTAGTGAGATACAGCTGTTTACTTGTGATGGATTTTCTATGCTAAATATATATACATATACATAGGCATATGTACAAATACACACTTATATATGTACATGTACAATATTTAATAATAACTTATTGATTTTCTGAAGTTTTTAGTTAGTTAGTTATGAAGTTCTTAAAGTATCAATTTTTTTAAAAATATTAATGGACCGCTTACTTCTACTTAAACAGTTTTATTGACCCCTTTCCGATCAGCGATCAGCCATTCATTAAGGAATTATGCATAACTTTTTTATCCTTTCATCGCCGCCCACAAAAACATGATTTTGTCCTGCCTCTGGGATGGAAGATTGCTTGTTTTAATAGGTGAGTTTAAGTTTTTTTCGCCAATGGGGACAATAAATAAGATTGTTGATATCCTAACCACTATCTTGATAGAATTCTCTCTTCAAACAAGTTACCTGTCATTCTCTTTTCACATATTGTAATCTAAATCTTGTAGTCCTCTAGCTGGTTGTTTTGATCATCCTAGGGATTGAAAGTATAGAAAAAAGAGTTATGATGCTTAGATGCCTATAAAGAGCATAATTGATGTGCTTTAGTGCACATTCTAGGAAATATACGATGACAATCATTTTGATAGGTTTTGATATGTAATTGAATATAAGGTTTTTAATTTCAAATAATACCATTCGTATCGAATGGTATATACCGGTCTACTAGTTGATCGGTACACGGACCGCTCACTACCGGATAGTACTATCGATTGGGGACCAAGGGAGAAGAAAGAAAAGAATGATAGGGAAGAAATAATAGGGAGAAGAAGATGAGAACCTAGAGATCAACGTCGCTCTCCCTTCTCATATGTCGATGACTTCTCATCCGCATGAGAGAAGAGTCTTTGGCATCGCAGGGAGAAGAGAGGTGACGTCATGACAAAAATAATTTTTTTATTATGTTTCTACGACATCGCTTTAGCGACATCACCCTACATGGGGAGAAGATAGGCGACATCGTAGATTTTTTTTACTTATATATATATATATATATACATATATATATGTATATATATATGT
>LVTN01000978.1:8151-27065 GCA_001649415.1 Musa itinerans | reverse complement strand
AACTCGTACTCCACCCCCTTCAGGTTCAGCGCGATCCTCGCACGCAGCACGAACGGGCTCGGCCATGCCCCGATCAGCTTCACCTCTATTCCCCCTGCCGCCGCCATGGATCTCCGAGTTGAGAGGCAGCCACGCTCGTGTTCGCCCTTATAGGGAGAGCTTCATGCGGAGCAAGGCAAGGCGTTGACTAATGGCAAATGGAGGACTCAACTCCTCCCCGAACTGTTGAAAATGTGTTTTTACACGAACTGTCTCACCGAATCAAGTTTGACATCGCCTCCATGCATCGACCCTTCACATCGCTACGTCAACGCACCAATGAGAAGAAACTCTGCAATGAAATCTTGGACGACTGACAGCAATCTGCCTTTACTTCTCACAGAAATCTTCTTCCACTTGCAATATTTTGGATCTTCTGCGGCGCTGTTCCTTTTTTACTAGAAAAAAAGATGGAGATTAGTCTCCTATTTTGTCGAAATCGGTTGTAGGACGGATAGAACAGGAGAAAGAGTTGTTGGGAAGAAACCTGTTAATGTGCGGAATAATTCTTTCCCTCTTTGTGTATCAAAATGGGTTTCTCATCAAAATACCAACTCAGATATCCAAATGCAAATATCAACCAGCACAGCATAAACAATAGAGCAAATAATCAATCACACAGTGAGACCAAATCTTTTAACGTGGAAAACCCAATGTGGGAAAAACCACGGGACCGTAGTCCACCTCTAACTTCCACTATCAATAATAATGATAACAGGTTTACAGTAAATCTTCTCTAGAACAACTAGAGGATCACAATAACATCAAGACATAGATCTTGGCTCAAGAATAGCATATCATCATCACATAGAATGTATCTCCTCAAAAGAGAATTCTAGGTCTCATAAAATGGATATAGCAGGAAAGTACCTTAGAGAGGGTAAACTGTAGATCAACACCGTTAGGATTGTAGAGTTTACTGCAAGGATTCTCCATATAAAATTTGGGCCAAAACTGACAACGTTTGGCCACCGATCGTCAAGCAGAAAACTCAGAAACCTAATCTTTCTCTCTCTTCTTTTTTCTGCCCGCCGTCGCTGCTGCACACATCGCTGCACACTAAGTTTGCCCTTTCTCTCTGATTTGGGCTTATGGTCCAAATTGTCCAAGCCCGCATATGGGCTTAGTGAAAGAGAGTCGTCAAATTCATTAGATTCTATTTTACTGTTTATTTTATAAATTATTTTGTGAGCTTTGAATAATATTTTATTAAATTTATTTAATTCAGTAAGAGTCAAATAGAGATTTATTTATTTATTTATTTATTAGGAATTCAAATTCTGATGGACTCAGGATGAAACTCTATAAATATATATGTATCTATATCTTTTTATTTATTTATGAAATATTATTCTAGTTTTTTCGCAAACCCTAAAAGGCTAATCCTCTTAAAGTGTTCATCCATTTTTCTTTCTTTTTTGTATGATAAAATTTTAAGGTCTTATCAGGTTGTTCATAGACGAGACAAATATTTGTTTGATTATCTATTATTTAAGAAAAAAAAATTATCTTAATTTATAAAGGCATTCGATCATTTTTCTTAATATCCAGAGGCGCCTATATCCACTGAGACTTCATATGGATGGTTATTGATAGACTAGATATTAGTTGTTGCAAAATTAAGAAGTTAGTTGCATGTCTCCCGGTTGCAATTCCATCCTATCCCAGATAAGTGAGAACATGCCGTGTACCTTTTTTTTTTTTTTATCACGTTGCTTCTACTTATGGATGCATTGAAAATATATTTAAAATGTCCATTGAGGGTCTAATACTAAATTTTAATTGGTATTTAATAATTTTTTTTAAAGTTTTATTTGGTCTTGATATTGTATTGTAAATATGATGTTAGCTTAGGTAGTATTGGCATTTTAGTATTTACGAAATTTTAATAAATTTTTTAAAAATTTTAAATTATCTTATGATATCATTTAAAATTGCAAGATTGTCATTATATAATGTATGATACTTTTAATATAATTTAACAAAATAATAATTTTAATAAATAACAAAATAATACTTTTAGCATTTACGAAATTTTAATAATTTTTTAAAATTTTTAAGTATCTTATGATATTATTTAAAATTACAAGATTGTCGTTATATAATGTATGATATTTTTAATATAATTTAACAAAATATAAATTTGGAATATAATTTAACAAAATTATACTTTTAATATATATTTAAAATATAAATTTTTTATATCTGTATATCAAATATTTAAAATATTTTATAAATATATATTCATTCAAACTCTTTTCTTTATATGTATATTAAAAGTGTAAATGTGTATATTTATATATATACCATTTGCATTGATTTAGATGATCAATAGTGCTTGCGGCTCTTCTTTTGTTTCTTTTGTTTTTCTCTTTTAGTTCTTGTTCCTCGTGAACTTTTGGCTAACACCAAATATCTCGTAAGCCATGCACTGACACTTGGTCCTGCGATCCCAAGATGATCCTAGCTAGTGAGTGATACTACTCTCAGACTTGGCAGCTGGAGATAAGGTAGGGTTCAAGTTTCATCTGAGATTTGATGTAGAGTTCTGACCATTCTGCTCTTTAGTTCAACGCATTAATATTTCGGCTAGAAGCTAGTAGTTTGGTCTTAATTGGGACCCTAAAATTTTGACCTTCATTCAGCATAATCTTAGACTTCATCCGGTTCTCCTGGGTTTTCCATCTATTTTATTTGATTATAACCTGGATGATAGACTTAAAAGAGTTATAAGGTCTTGAGATATTCTACTTGTTCGGACGTCCATGGACTAAGAGGTGTATCATATGTCCCACAAACTATCCAGTTAGCTTTTAGTCACAATAGGATTAGTGATAAGCAGATAAGATCAATGTGGGAAAAACCACGGGACCGTAGTCCACCTCTAACTTCCACTATCAATAATAATGATAACAGGTTTACAGTAAATCTTCTCTAGAACAACTAGAGGATCACAATAACATCAAGACATAGATCTTGGCTCAAGAATAGCATATCATCATCACATAGAATGTATCTCCTCAAAAGAGAATTCTAGGTCTCATAAAATGGATATAGCAGGAAAGTACCTTAGAGAGGGTAAACTGTAGATCAACACCGTTAGGATTGTAGAGTTTACTGCAAGGATTCTCCATATAAAATTTGGGCCAAAACTGACAACGTTTGGCCACCGATCGTCAAGCAGAAAACTCAGAAACCTAATCTTTCTCTCTCTTCTTTTTTCTGCCCGCCGTCGCTGCTGCACACATCGCTGCACACTAAGTTTGCCCTTTCTCTCTGATTTGGGCTTATGGTCCAAATTGTCCAAGCCCGCATATGGGCTTAGTGAAAGAGAGTCGTCAAATTCATTAGATTCTATTTTACTGTTTATTTTATAAATTATTTTGTGAGCTTTGAATAATATTTTATTAAATTTATTTAATTCAGTAAGAGTCAAATAGAGATTTATTTATTTATTTATTTATTAGGAATTCAAATTCTGATGGACTCAGGATGAAACTCTATAAATATATATGTATCTATATCTTTTTATTTATTTATGAAATATTATTGACATATCATTGCAAACACTAAAAGGCTAATCCTCTTAAAGTGTTCATCCATTTTTCTTTCTTTTTTGTATGATAAAATTTTAAGGTCTTATCAGGTTGTTCATAGACGAGACAAATATTTGTTTGATTATCTATTATTTAAGAAAAAAAAATTATCTTAATTTATAAAGGCATTCGATCATTTTTCTTAATATCCAGAGGCGCCTATATCCACTGAGACTTCATATGGATGGTTATTGATAGACTAGATATTAGTTGTTGCAAAATTAAGAAGTTAGTTGCATGTCTCCCGGTTGCAATTCCATCCTATCCCAGATAAGTGAGAACATGCCGTGTACCTTTTTTTTTTTTTTTATCACGTTGCTTCTACTTATGGATGCATTGAAAATATATTTAAAATGTCCATTGAGGGTCTAATACTAAATTTTAATTGGTATTTAATAATTTTTTTTAAAGTTTTATTTGGTCTTGATATTGTATTGTAAATATGATGTTAGCTTAGGTAGTATTGGCATTTTAGTATTTACGAAATTTTAATAAATTTTTTAAAAATTTTAAATTATCTTATGATATCATTTAAAATTGCAAGATTGTCATTATATAATGTATGATACTTTTAATATAATTTAACAAAATAATAATTTTAATAAATAACAAAATAATACTTTTAGCATTTACGAAATTTTAATAATTTTTTAAAATTTTTAAGTATCTTATGATATTATTTAAAATTACAAGATTGTCGTTATATAATGTATGATATTTTTAATATAATTTAACAAAATATAAATTTGGAATATAATTTAACAAAATTATACTTTTAATATATATTTAAAATATAAATTTTTTATATCTGTATATCAAATATTTAAAATATTTTATAAATATATATTCATTCAAACTCTTTTCTTTATATGTATATTAAAAGTGTAAATGTGTATATTTATATATATACCATTTGCATTGATTTAGATGATCAATAGTGCTTGCGGCTCTTCTTTTGTTTCTTTTGTTTTTCTCTTTTAGTTCTTGTTCCTCGTGAACTTTTGGCTAACACCAAATATCTCGTAAGCCATGCACTGACATTCAAACTTTTTTTTTTATATGTATATTAAAAGTGTAAATGTGTATATTTATATATATACCATTTGCATTGATTTAGATGATCAATAGTGCTTGCGGCTCTTCTTTTGTTTCTTTTGTTTTTCTCTTTTAGTTCTTGTTCCTCGTGAACTTTTGGCTAACACCAAATATCTCGTAAGCCATGCACTGACACTTGGTCCTGCGATCCCAAGATGATCCTAGCTAGTGAGTGATACTACTCTCAGACTTGGCAGCTGGAGATAAGGTAGGGTTCAAGTTTCATCTGAGATTTGATGTAGAGTTCTGACCATTCTGCTCTTTAGTTCAACGCATTAATATTTCGGCTAGAAGCTAGTAGTTTGGTCTTAATTGGGACCCTAAAATTTTGACCTTCATTCAGCATAATCTTAGACTTCATCCGGTTCTCCTGGGTTTTCCATCTATTTTATTTGATTATAACCTGGATGATAGACTTAAAAGAGTTATAAGGTCTTGAGATATTCTACTTGTTCGGACGTCCATGGACTAAGAGGTGTATCATATGTCCCACAAACTATCCAGTTAGCTTTTAGTCACAATAGGATTAGTGATAAGCAGATAAGATTTCCTCAAGGCAGTTGAGGAAATCTCTAAGCAGTTGAGAAAAATCCTCCATGCTGAATGTGTATAACCTCCCTGTTGAGTGTGTATAAATAGCTATCAAGAGCTCACTATCAAATGAATAAGTCAATTATATCTTATACATTTCATAGTTTCTTCTACAATTTCTATCTTTCTATCTTCTTCGTTTAATTCTTATCATGGTATCAGAGCAGTTTGCCTAGAGCAAGCCCTCTTCTCGCTTCCCGACCGGAGTCCACCGCCTCCTCTTGGGTCGCAGCCACAGTCGCTCGACCATCCCTCTAACGGCGACGTCTCCGCCACTCAGCCGTAGCCATTCGCTGCAGCCTACTGCAGCACTTGCGGTTATAGCACTTCTTCCGTGGGCAACGCTCCTAAAGGAAGCACAGTCACGACCTTTGTTTCTACCGCTGGCTGCTGCTCCCTTGCCAACCGAAGTCTTCCGCTGAAAACTCCGCCGCTCTTCCGGCCACCAAATTCCAACACTGCATTATTGCAACAATCTCTCCTCTGCAGTGCATCACTGCAGCCTTCTCTGTAGTTCATCGCGCTACAGCCTCCTCTGCAATTCATCGCTGCAAACCACTAGTAGAGATGGGGGTTGTAACTGCATTTGCATCCTGCATGTTTGTCTTTAATAACAAATCTTGAATGTACTTGCGTTGTGATAAAAGGAGACCGGAAGATGTGAAGGTAGCTTCGACGCCCAGAAAGTAGCTCAAGGGTCTGAGATCCTTAAGCGAGAATCGAGCTGCCAACTGTTTGATGAACGCTTGGATGCTGACGGGATTATTGCCTGTAACAATAATATCATCCACATATACCAGAATATACATTTTGTTTCCATGATGATGTCGCAGAAACAACGAAGTGTCAGATTTGGAGTTAAGAAAGCCGACAGAAGTCAAAAATGAGCTAAGTTCAGTGTACCAAGCTCTCGGAGCCTGACGAAGACCATAAATGGCTTTCCGAAGTTTGCAAACATGCTGTGGATACTAAGGATGAATAAAACCGGGGGGTTGTTGCATAAAAACATCTTCGGATAGAGATCCCTGAAGAAAGGCATTATTAACATCCAATTGTCGTAATTGCCAGCCTTGAGTGGTAGCCAGACTTAAGATAAGCCGGATTGTAGTGGGTTTAACAACAGGACTAAACGTCTCAGTGAAATCAACTCCAGGTCGTTGATGAAACCCTTTGGCGACCAAGCGTGCCTTATATCGGGCAATAGAGCCATCTGGGTTCCGCTTAATTCTAAAGACCCACTTACACCCGATGATGTTTTGTGAAGGATGGAAAGGAATGAGATCCCATGTTGAATTATGGAGGAGGGCATTATATTTCTCACTCATGGCATGACGGCTCTGTGAAAATTTTTGGGCTTGAGTGAAGGTGGTGGGTTCAATGTTGGGGGATGAGGAATTCATGATAGCTTGTAGGTTAAGTACCTGACGAGGTTTAAAAATATCATGCTTAGAGCGAGTAGTCATAGGATGATTGGAGATGATAGGATTGGGAGGTGATGTTGGGTGAGGATCTATGACACAAGCCGGGTCAAGGGGAGACACGTTAGGGGCACTCGGGCGAGAAGGAGGTAAAGAGAATGGTTGTGTTTCGGAACATATTGCCCCATCAATTGGGGAAGAGTGGAGTGGAGTAGGAATAGAGAAAACAAGCAAGTGTTGAACTGGAGTGATATAGTGCGGATCAGGAGGGGAGGAAGTAGACGAAGTCATGGGAGGCTCGTCCGATTGGTCCGAAGGTATACTCCAGTGAGATAGTGAAGTGGTCCGTATGACAGGATATTGAAGGGTTTGGAAAGGAAAGTTAGACTCAACAAAGACAACTCCGGTTGATGTATGGCATCGTCGTCTTGGTCATCCCTCCCCTTTTATCCAGCAAAAATTACTTTCTCGTTATTCTCTTCCTACCTTGAAAATCAATAGCATTATCAATCATTGTGATGCTTGTCTTTGCAATAAAAGTCATAAACTGCCTTTTGGGACAACCTCCATTTCTTGCTCTAAACCATTTGAAATCATTTATACCGACGTATGGGGCCCTGCCCCAATTCCTTCTTTTGATAAGTTTCGCTTTTATGTCATTTTTGTAGACTATTTTACTAAGTACACATGGTTATATCCTCTCCACCATAAGTCTGATGTTTCCACAGTATTTACCAACTTTCGAAAGTTGGTCGAGAATTTTTTTCAATCTTCCATTAAAACGGTTTACTCTGATGGTGGAGGCGAATATCAAGCCCTTACATCTTGTCTCTCTGCTTGTGGTATACAACACCTCAAGTCACCCCCACATACTCCCCAATTGGTTGGCTCTGCCGAACGCAAACATCGACATATCGTTGAAACTGGTCTCTCCCTTCTACATCAAGCATCCATGCCACCACCTTTTTTGGTCAGTAGCCTTTCAAACTGCAGTTTATCTCATTAATCGTATGCTTACTCCAGTCTTACAATACCAGTCACCATTTGAAAAATTATTCCACAAGCTTCCAAACCTTCATAAACTCAAAGTTTTTGGCTGTTTATGTTATCCATGGCTCCGTCCCTATGCGTCACATAAGCTAACACCACGATCTAAGCCTTGCACTTTTATAGGCTACTCTCTTGAACATAATGCTTTTCGATGCTATGAACCCCAAACTAAAAAAATCTTTATATCACGTCATGTTATTTTTGAGGAGTCTGTCTTTCCTTTTCAAAATAATCCTACCATGCAAGCTACTCCGATAAACATACATCACTAGAATATCCCTCTGATCTCATCACACGAACCTCCAATGACACCGTCCAATCCTTACCCTCAAGATCCGCATACTACTATTACTCCAGTTCAACAGCTTCTCACTCCCTCTATTTCTCCACTTCCTTCCTCACAAGTTTCCCCTATTAATGAAGTAATACCCTCGGCAACATTGCCACTGGCTTTACCTTCTCCTAGGCCTAGTGACATTGTTGTGCCGACGGTTGGCCCGGTCCATGACAGTAACTCACCCTCGGCTATACCACCACCACAATCTATCACTTCCATTCCCCCTAGACATCCAATGACAACACGCTCCAAAAGTGGTATTTTCAAACCATGTCAAGTCTTTGACTTACATGCTATAACAAGTTCCTCCACTGAGGCCAGTGAACCTACTATAATCACTCAAGCCCAAAAATCTTCTCACTGGCGTACCCTGTTGAGTGTGTATAAATAGCTATCAAGAGCTCACTATCAAATGAATAAGTCAATTACATCTTATACATTTCATAGTTTCTTCTACAATTTCTATCTTTCTATCTTCTTCGTTTAATTCTTATCAATTAGCTCAGCTTTGAGAGTAGGATCAGTAATATAATATTAGAGATCAGAGATGTTGTGGAATGGAGATGCTTACCCAAGATCAGTATAAAATAATTTTAGCTATATTTGTAAAAGTAAATTGATTTTATTAAAGTGGATTAGTTCGTGTGAGTTATTCAAAAATCGATCTAGTGAAATATTCATTTTGATTTTTTAAAATAATTGATCCAATAAGTGAATCAGACCAGTCAATAGTTTGATGACATATTATGATAAAAAGCTATTGTTAGACTACTGAGCCTCACATTCATTAATTATACAGGTATATCTTGGAATTAAAAATTAAAAGGACCTGACGAGAGAGAAGACCTAAAACATATATTTGAGTTTAATCACACATGGCAAATAAGTAGATCATTGGTGAATTTGAGTTTGAATTGTGTTTGAAGAAATACAAGTCTGATTGGTGGGTGATTGCTTGGTCCGAAACTCAAAGTGGATGATGGCCGATTGATGCTGTAGAGACTAAGGTTGAAAGAGGAAATTTGCAAAGACTAAGTTACTTAATTATTTATCACAAATATGTTGAGACTAAGATTGAAATTGCTATACGAGGTGTTGATTGTATACTCTTTTTAGAATGGCTTTGAAGGAAGAAAATTCCTCTCCTATGAGTTTGTTGCATTCAAACTAGAAATTGAATGTTCACTAGAGGAAGGAATCACAAAGCTTGTGATTGAAACCACTGCTGCATTGTTGTTAAAATTTTGGAAGCAAAATCAAATCTTCTCGTAAACTAATTAGGTTGTGTTTAGAAAGTATTTTTAATATGTAGTTAGAGAAAAGAATTTAAATGAATATAATTATAAAAAACCTTAAGTGTTTGATAAATAATAAATAATAAATAATAATTATATTTTAAATGAGTATTGATGTAAGTGTTATTTGATAAAATTATCATTCTAATATTTTTAATATTTATTCTAAAATAAATAAATATATATTTACTTAAATAAATAAATAAATAAATAAATGTAGTCTTAGAAAAAAAAATTATATGACTCAAATATATAATAAATAAAAATATAATCATATAACAAATATAAAATAAATTTTATAAATAAAAAATAAAATTTTATCTCATAGAAAATATAAATCATGTTGGTTTTTCATTAAATTATTTTAATAATCTAAGAATTTAATATAAAGTCATAGGGTACTTTCAATGAAATGCTACCCTGAGGTAGCATCAATATTTGAGCATTTACAATATAGCATCTAGGTTAGATACAATATAAAAAAAATTTATGAAACACCTATTCACATTTGAAATGTTTTTAATATTATTAGGCATGTATTTTAGTATAATTGTAGAGCTCCCTTTAGTATCATGTTGTAAATGTATGCAGAGAAGAGAAGGGATATAGTATTATGCTGTTTTTGGAGAGAGCACTGTCCAGAAGGCCTACTATGTTCTTTACTTCAAATTTTGGACCAGCATGGTGCTGGTTGTAACAGGTTTTTGAATTAATAGCAGTTATTTCTGTCTTTTGGAGGAAAAAGCCTATGATTTTGCCTTGAATAAAATGCTCAATATATAATAGATATAACAACATAGAATAGCCTAACAAATCAATCCACATATGAAAGGGTAAAAAAATCACATTAGACAGTTTTTGAGGGTGTCAGTGAGTCTCCTAAAGTGTTTTTGCCTGTCTAAATCCATTCATATAGACATTTAAGAAAAATCTTACATGTGAGTCATATTATATCATTTCCATGTGTGTCGTGCTGTATTGCAATTAGTCGATTAGCAGCCATAATTGGTCTGATTTAATTTTAAATGTTCCTTTTATAAATTATGCCATCGACAGACATATAGAGTAAGATATGGTGTTCATTACAGTTGTCGTCTGGAAATCTAAGTCTCATTGAGGAAGTCAAAATTCTCCAAACTTTGACAGCATAATCATGGTATACGATTCATAATTATCAAGCTGTTACCAGCCGAAAACAACAAGTCGTTGTATCATCTCCCCCCCCACCCCTTATCAGAATGAGAACAGGGAATTCGATCCAATGGAGTTGACATTTTAATCAAATCTTACCATCTCCACTGATCCAATGAATCCAAACACCAAGGATTCAATCAAACAGCTAAAACAGAATATCTAAATTCTTTTATTTGCCTCCTCTTCCCTTCGCTCTCTATATTAAAGACAGATCAAGGATTGAGATTAAAATGAGACGTCGGAATGGACGGTTCTAATAGAGCCTACGGTAAATCCTCTTATGAAATTCTAATTTGTCCTATACTTAACCCATTTAAATATCTAAATTTGGTCATACAAATCTCTTTTTAAGTTCTATATAACACAACTGGGCAATAAAGGTCCCTCCAGAATCATCCATGATCACACTCTATTTACACCAACATTATGATACTTAATTATATGTAGAGACTAAGACTGAAAAAGGAAATTTGCCCCCATAATCATTCGCAAGAATTACCACATTTTGATCACCAAATATCATGAGATGATTACTTTACATCCATACGTTAATATTTTTCTATACATATATCAGCTTAAGCTACAGGCTCAGCGGCATCCCTCTACAGTGAGACCAACAAGGGGAGGTCCTCCTTCTCTCCTATTGCTTCCCTCAGCATGGAGACCTTTGGTGCACCAACGGTTTCTGTGGTCCTCCTTGCTCTCCTTTCAATCTTGACGAATCCCTTGGCTGCCTTCGGTCGTCAGACTCCGTATCATGATACCCAACAGCGACGGACTTACATTATCCAACTCAAAAAGCCAGCTGCGAGCTTGGATGAACAGAATCTCAACATGTGGTACGAGTCCTTCCTGCCGGAGTCCGACGGCAGCTCCATGCGATTGCTTCACTCCTACAGTGAGGTCTTCAGCGGATTCGCCGCAGAGCTGACGGAGGAGGAGGTGAAGAACATGGAGAAGAAGGAGGGCTTCCTGCGCGCGCACCCGGATCGTGTGGTGCCTCTTCTCACCACGCACACCCCCGCCTTCCTTGGTCTTAAACAAAGCCAAGGATTGTGGAAGGCTTCCAACCTCGGCAAGGGGGTTATCATTGGAGTCTTGGACACCGGTTTGACGCCCAGTCACTCTTCTTTCGACGATGAAGGGATGCCGCCGCCGCCTGCCAAATGGAAAGGCTCCTGCAGCTTCGAGAGCGGCTGCAACAACAAGCTCATTGGTGCCAAGGACATGATCGGCGGTGGTTCTTCGAGTTCGCCCACCGACGAAGAAGGGCATGGAACCCACACTGCAAGCACCGCCGCGGGTAACTTTGCACGCAACGCGAGCGCATTTGGATTAGGCGGTGGCATTGCGGCCGGCATGGCACCACATGCTCACCTCGCCATCTACAAGGTGTGCAGCTCCCAAGGATGCTCCCTTGCAGATGTCCTATCTGGCATCGACGCTGGCGTTAAAGATGGCGCGGACGTGCTCTCCCTCTCTCTAGGCGGCTCTTCGTTGTCACTTGCTGAGGACCCTCTCGCCATCGGTTCCTTTGGTGCGACTGAGAAAGGGGTTTTTGTCAGCTGTGCCGGGGGTAACAGTGGACCATCTCAGAGTTCCGTCTCCAATGAGGCGCCTTGGATCCTTACAGTGGCCGCAAGTACTACTGACAGAAGTTTCAGAGCCTCCATTGAGCTCGGCGACGGTCATAGTGTCAACGGCGAATCTCTCGACCAGTTAGAAGCCCTTTCTGAAACCTCGCTTCCTTTATACTTCTCCCAAGATTCACCTGACTGCGGTTCCATAAGCGGCGATGCCAGCGGGAAGGTGGTCGTCTGCAAGGCTGGCCAGTCGCCGGCAGATTTGGCCACCCGTGTTAAGGATAGTGGTGGTGTCGCCCTGATATACATCACCGATGCCAGCCAAGGGTCCACCAAACTTGTCCGTCGAGTGGAGTTCCCTGCCGCTTTTGTTTCCGACAAGGATGGCGCGTCAATTATATCGTATGCAAATTCGACGTCCAATCCCACAGCATCAATCTCGTTCGGTGGCGCGGTTCTTGGAGCTTCTGCCCCCTCCGTGGCTTTCTTCTCGTCTCGGGGCCCGTCTTTGGCGTGCCCATCCATCATAAAGCCTGACATTTCTGGACCTGGTGTCAACATTCTTGCTGCGTGGTTGGACTCCGAAGGTACCGGTGAAAGTAATTATAACATCATTTCTGGTACGTCCATGGCAACTCCTCATCTCAGTGGTGTTGCTGCGCTCATAAAAAGTGTGCACCCCAAGTGGTCGCCTGCGGCCATCAAGTCGGCCATCATCACCACCTCTGACGATAAAGTCGCATCTGGGAAACCGATCCGAGATGAACAAGAGGAACCCGCGAGCTTCTTTGCAATGGGCGCTGGACATGTCAACCCATCCAAAGCCGTTGATCCGGGGCTCATCTACGACCTCAATACTGATGACTATATTGCTTACATCTGTGGCAAGTTCGGAGACTCCGGTGCAAGTGTTATAGTTCGTGACAGATCCGTAAACTGTGATAATGTCAAGAACATCACGGAAGCAAATCTCAACTATCCCTCCATTTTTGTTGCCCTACAGAGTGGGAGCAGCGTGACTGTGAAGAGAACGGTCACCAATGTGGGGGCCGCAAGCTCAAGCTATAAGGTACAAGTCAACGTGCCCAAGTCCGTGTCTGTCACTGTTACTCCTCACACCCTCAAGTTCTCCAAGGTGAAGGAGAAGAAAAGTTTCACTGTGACCGTAAAGTTGACCGGCAGTTCGAGCTCTGTGGAAGGAAACCTGAAGTGGATTTCGGATAAGCATGTGGTGAGAAGCCCCATCGTCGTCTCCTCGTCTTGATTCCATTCACGATTAGCAAGCTTATGATTTGCTACAGGAAAGAAATTGTTTATGTGCAACAAGTCATCGTGTATTCCTTGTGATGCAACAATATTAACTTAAATAAAAGATGTGATGCCTTTTTTTCTAGAAAAAAATTATAGTCCTTGCAAGATGGTATAAGAAATTATTTATGTTCAAGTCATGGTGTATTCCTTGTGATACAACAATATGAACTTCAATAAAACGATATGATACCTTTGACTTTTCTCTCTCTCTTTTTTTTTTCTCCAAAAGATATAAGTGTTATATAAATTCAAAAAAATATTATATTAATTTAGAGGGTGATCCCCCTCTCATTCGTTTTTGTTTGAAATCTCATCTTCCCTATCACACTTTTGTTGTTATTCCTTTGCATTCTTTATGTCTCATTTCTCTTCCAGGATCAGTTTCTCTATTGGTATTCATCTATTGAGAACTAGGAGATCTTTGTCTCAAATATTCTATCTCTCGCTAAAGACTAGGAATTCGATGGTTCCTCTTCTAGAATCTCAATAAAAATTATATATGCTTTGTCTTAGGCCAGCCTATTTCGGGGGGCACAAGGTATGGGTAAGGGAAAAGAACTTACAATGGAGGATGTAACACCTAAAAAAATTTAAGATTCTATCATAGAGTGTGTAGATCTTGATTTTGAAATGATTGCATCCCCCCATAGTTTAAAGCATATTATTCCAAAATTATGGAATCTAGACCCAGGCTTCTAATGGATCTCATTATTAATTTTTTTTACTTTCTTTTTTCTTCAAAAATAAAGGCGTCTAAGGTTTCGATTGGATGTTTGTGGTTTGTGAGGGGACAAGTCTCTCTCTTATTCCTTGGAAACCCTTATTCCAACCCCTTAAGGAGAGGATTGATTCTATACTAATTTAATTATAATTTTTTGATCTTCCTATCAAACTCCTTCTGCTTGATATTCTAAAAATTCTTGTATACAGAGTGGGTAAACTCTTAAAATTGATTAGGTTACTTTGTGTAGATCTAGGAACAGGTTTGCCCAAGTGTGTGTGTTACTTGATATTATCAAACCACTTGTGCAAGGTGTGTGGATGAGGGTGGGAAATAACCATTTCTTTTCATCTATAGCCTTTGAGTGTATACCTAATATCTACTTCAAGTGTGGTAGAATGAAACACCAAATGATGAGTGTCAAATTTCTTGTCCGGAAAAAGGGTAGAAGGCGAGGTGTGAGTTGTTATCGAGGGTTCTTAGGGATCTATTAAAAAAAAAGATGAACTTATTTATGGGCCATGGATCTGCGTTCAATGGGTGCCCAATTAAAAGATGGTCAAACTTGATCAATACAATCTTATTGAGTCAAGACCTAAACTAAGCACTGGTTTGGATTTGGATAGGAAGGAGGGCATATTGTAATCAGACCTAATTCAATCAGGTGGTAACCTTGTGATAGAATATAATCTCGGTAAAGCAACTTCTTGATTTCATCCTCGAGATTTAATTTGAGATGTCAATCTTGATAATTAATAACTATTAGGTCGCAGGATATCAAAACTATATATTCTCCCCTTGATAAGGATTCTTCAAGGAATCCACCTAAAGGGGCATCAAGTTTTTGCCATACTTCTTTTGTGCCACTTGGCTTTTCTCCTTTTTCCAATATTTCTCTAATACTACTAGCAAACGGGACATCTAACATTTTTTCTAAGTGTGTTGCATGTGGTGATTGTTTATCATCTTCTTCTTCTTTTAAGACATCAAATCCCTTTGCATCTTTACGAAGTGAGGCAATGAAAATTTCTTGCTAGCTATCAGGCAAGATGGGGAAAAGCTAGCAAGGAGGATAAAAATAGGAGGGTCTTGAAATAGATGGAGAAGAGCTAGCAAGGAGGTTTCTTGCTAGCTATAGAGCGCTCATGAGAAATTTTGGTGGCATGAAATCTTGCAATGACTTGTAAGATGTCTTAAGCCCTTAATATTAGAATTTAGGAAGAAGGTTAGTATACCTAATTACCTTTTGCCATTTATGCAAATAGTGTTCTGGGTTTATGTTAAAGTTTGTGGAGATTTTCTTCATTTATGGATTTTTCTTTGATTCCATAGATTACTTGTGGGGATATGAATATTGTTTCTTCTGCTGAAGATTAAAAAAGATGGTCATTCATTTGTATTGTTTCAATTAGTTTTAGATTTCTAATCATTTATTATTAATAATGGCCGTATCGACTATAGTTTTATAGGTAATCGTTTTACATGGTGCAAACTATGTTTGGATATGATAGAATTTTAGCTTGTCTAGAGAGAGTTTTTCATAATAATTATTTTCTTTCAGTATATAATCATATTTTAGCTAGACATCTAGTGAAGTCTATCTCAGATTATTCTACATTGCTTCTTAACTTATCACATAAAGATAATAAGACTATGACGGTAGATTGTTTAGAATTTGAGCCTTCTTAGACTTATAGTCTAGAAGTCTTTGATATTGTGCAATCTGTTATTAATAGGAGATTGTTGGTTACTGATTTAATTAATATTTTTCATGGTTGTTTTTCTATTATTTAGCATAAGATGATGTTTAGGGCCAATCTTAGAAGTAAAAAATCTAGATGATCAAATAAAAATTAAGAGTCTCTCTACTATAGAAGATAAAGAAAGTAATAGAAATTTTACACACTCTAATTGGGTTAACTTTAAATATCTATCTAATAAACTTATAGCTCTACGAAGGTAATTATATATTAAATGGTGGGTTTGGGCTAAGATTAATAGGATAGAGGAGGGGGATAAGAACTCTAAATTCCTTGACAAAGTTTCTAGAGCTAAACATAGTAAAAATAAAATTCATTTGATTAAGAGATCTTATGGTACCAATATATCTAATTAGATTTTATTGTTTCTACTTTTATTGTTTGGTATCAATCTTTTTGGAATCCTTTAACTTCGAATTATGCTATTCAGTGGCCAAATTGGTTACACACCTCATATATTTCTTTTTTTGAGATTGAGCCTCCAATTAAAGATTTCATGGGAGAGAAAATATATTATATGCTTGGTCAAATAGGTAAAGAAATGACTGTTGGCCTAGATGGCTACAATGATGTTTTTTCAAAATTTTTGGGAGTATATTGAGAGTTATATTGTTGAAGCCTTTAGAGAAGTTCATAAATCTACTTTCTTGCCTGCTAATTAGGATCAAATCTTCCTAGTTTTTATCTCAGAAAAATCAAATGCTTATCAAATCAAGGATTTTAAGCCTATCTCTCAATAATATTGTGTATAAGCTCCTCACCAAGGTCATTGCAAATCATATTAAAGGTTTACTTGGGCCCTTAATTAGCTAAGAATAATCTATCTTCTTCTAAGGATGAAATATTCATGAAAATATTATTACTATTGTTGAACTTATGCATGCTATGACCTACTCTAAAGGAAAAGCTCCATTGATTTTTCTTAAAATAGATAATGAAAAGCATATGATTCTTTATCTTGGGAAGCTCTGGAGCTTGTCTTGAGAAAGATAAATTTTCCTACTAAGTTCATTGAATCGGTAATAACTTGTGTACCCTCCCCTAGTTTTTCATATCTCATTAATGAAAGGATTCTAATTTGTTTCAGAATATGAGAGGTATTAGATAAGGATATCCTATTTCCTTCTACTTATTTATTTTGGTCAAACAAATATTATGCTCTCTTATTTTTCATGTGATTTCTTCTAATCCTTCCTTTCAACCTTAAGGGCATCAAAATCACCCACTTGATGTTTATTGATGATCTTATTTTAGCCTTTAGAGCTAATACCATATATTGTAGTTCAATTTTTAGGATCTTAGATATTTGTAAAGGTCTTATCAACATTCACATCAATGTTTGCAAGTCTAATATTTATTTGCTCAATATTTGTCCTTATATTATACATGAGATATGTAATGTTTTTGAAATTAACGAGGGGACTTGACCATTTAAGTACTTGGGTACTTATATTGGTTTTGGTAGGATTCCTAAGAAGTTTCAAATACTTTTGGTTGATAAAGCATTGGGTAGAATCAAAAGATGGTAAAGGCTAGAAAACTTGTTCTCATCAAATTAGTCCTGAATGCAATCTTGATTCACATATTGTTAAATAGCTGAATTTTTGAAAAAAATTAAACAAACAAAATGTCTAAAGTCTAAGGATTTCTTTTGGCATAATTTCTTAGACTCTTAAAAATATCATTTGCTTAGTTGGGATATTATATGTAAGGATATAGAGAAAGGAGGTCATGGAATTAAGAAATTTTCACTTATGAAGAGTTCTATATATGCTAAGAGGTTGTTAACTCTCATTAATGAAGGAGATACCCTTTGGATAATGTTTTGGTAGCTAAATATGACATAAATGGAGTCCTTATATGATGTCTCACCCTTCGTAGACTATTAGGAATATAAGCAACCTCTTTAGGAACTTAAAGATGGGCTTTAAGGCTATCATTGGGGATGGTTTTAAAATCTTAGTATGGAATGATCCTTGGTTGTGCGATATTCCTTTTTGTATGTGGCTTATTTTTACAAATGTGAATGCATTTTTAAAAAAATTATATGTTTGATCTTATTTTAGATGGTAATTAGAATCCGAACAGAATTGCCTTAATCTTTGGTCCATTGCTAGTTAATAGAATCATAAGTATTAGGATTTTTGCTACATGATTATTGGTGTTGGTCGAAAAATCCTAATGGTGGTATTAATAGTTAAAGAAGCTTATTAAACTTTGAATAGTCGATAGAGTGATGGGGAGGCTCATTGGTCTAGTTGGAAGGCTATTTGGCACTTAAGGTTGACCCCCCGAGATCAAGCTCTTTACGTGGAAATTAGCTTGGAATAAGCTTCCAACTTTTAATTGATTTTCTGTTATTTTTTAGTCACAGTTAGATTCATGTCATTTTTGCTATCTTTCTTTGATTCTCCTCAATGTGAGTTTTGTTGGGAAGAAACCTATTAATGCGGAATAATTCTTTCCCTCTTTGTGTATCAAAATGGGTTCCTCATCAAAATACTAACTTGGTATCCAAATAAAAATATTAACCAGTACAGCATAAATAGCAGAGCAAAAAACCAATCACACAGTGAGACCAAATCTTTTAACGTGGAAAACCCAATGTGGGACCGTAGTCCACCTCAAACTTCCACTATCAATAATAATGATAACAGGTTTACAATAGATCTTCTCTAGAATAACTAGAGGATCAGAATAACATCAAGAACATAGATCTTGGCTCAAGAATAGCATATCTTCATCACATAGATGGATATGTGGGAAAAACCACGGGACCGTAGTCCACCTCAAACTTTCACTATCAATAATAATGATAACAGGTTTACAATAGATCTTCTCTAGAATAACTAGAGGATCAGAATAACATCAAGAACATAGATCTTGGCTCAAGAATAGCATATCTTCATCACATAGATGGATAT
>LVTN01000977.1:97034-114910 GCA_001649415.1 Musa itinerans | reverse complement strand
GTTCGTCGTCGTGCAAAGATTTGTGCGCAAAGACCCGTGAAACTTAATTCCACGTGTGAGATAGTGTTTTACATAGGGAGATCATATATCTCTAAATCCTTGTAGATCTATAGGAGTGGATGAAGGAGGTTAAGCACCCTCCTCTCTAGCGGTGATCCACACAATAAGGCCGTGGCGATGCCCCTCAAATCTCTAGGCTTGCTATCTGAGGAGGAGAAGGGGAGAGGAGAATAGGAGATAGCAACCTAGAGAGGCTCTAGCCTATGAACCTTTGGTTCTCTCCTATTTATAGAGGTCCCCTATCAACTTAACCCTAATGGATCCTGCCCTATTGGGTATTAGATCTCCATCAGACTACCCAAGCCTCTTAAATTAGTGGATCTCTTTATAATAATCTCTTATTGGCTCTTATTGGATCTCATCTATAGGATCCAATTATTCAGGGGCTTAATGGATAACCAATAAGATAGGGGCTCCAACAGATATCTCATATCCGAACCTCTACTCATTATAGTGCCTACCATAAGTGTGTGACCCTCTAGGACTAATATCGAGCTAGTCATGAGTCATACCTATCAGAACTCCTTCTAGCTCAATGAATTATTATCTCTAAAATAATTCACTCAATTCATCGACTACGGACGTACTAGGCCACTACGCCGTAGTCCCTTGACAATATAGGGGAATCCAATCCATTGGACTTGCCTGTCCTTAGTTACTGTGTACCTATATTCCTTCATATATCTAATATCTTAGAGATCATATACCGGGCATGGTGCTGTCAGACCCATACGGTTTCTACACGAGTCTCGCTTTAATCGGATTCTCCCGGAAAACACTTTCTCTCTTAATTCAAAAGACCCTAGCTAGAGATTTGTCTGAGCAAGAATACATGGAATATTCCTCTCATGACACTGAGAGTGGATGATCCTTTATCGATACTCAATAGCCCACGTAAGGTTGACTACCACTCTTGATGATTGGTTGGGCTAGATCTAAAACATCCAAACCTATAAGTTTGGTTATCTCGATGTCCCTCTTGAGTAACCTATAACTAGAATTATTTAGGGTCTATGTTTAAAGGTGAATCAATCTTATTATTGTGATCTCATCATGATCCGATTTCCATTACACAGATCTATGAACATCATAATATATATATGCATATATGCAATAAGTAATATAAAGTGATAAAATATCAAATAATAATAATAAGAAAAAAGACTACATATTAAGTCACATGTGCCATCACTCACGTGATTGGCTTGCAGGGTACCTATGACTAGTAATCTCCCACTTGACCTAAAGCTAATCACGTATGTATCCGATCCCCATCAGACCCTTGTGACACTCAAAGACAATATGAGATAATAGCTTTGTCAATGGATCTGTGATGTTATCTTCGAATGGAATTCTTTCCACTACTATATCTCCTCGGGCCACGATCTCTCTAATAAGTTGGAACCTCCTTAGAACACTTCTGATAAGACCTAGGTTCCTTCGCTTGATCAATCACCCCGTTGTTGTCGCAATATAAGGGAATCGACTCCTCACTACCCAGCATAACTCCTAAGTCTGTGATGAACTTCTTCATCCAGACTCTCTCCTTTGCTGCCTCTACAACAACAATGTACTCCGTCTCTGTGGTCGAGTTAGCAGTAGTATCTTACTTGGAACTCTTCTAGCATATTGTTCCTCCATTCAGGGTATACACATACCTCGAATTCGACTTGCTATCATCGACATCAGACTAGAAATGCAAGTTCATGTAGCCTTCAACCCTGAGGTTACTACCTCCATATACTAGTAAAAGATCCTTACTCCTTCTCAAGTACTTAGAGATACACTTTACTACTTTCTAGTACTCCAAGCCTAGATCCGCCTTATACTTGCATGTGACACTCAAAGCATGCACTATATCAGACTTGGTACATAGCATGACATACATGATAGACTCTATTGCTGAGGAATAGGGTATCCTATCCATGTTCGCCTGGTACATAGCATGACATAAATGATAGACCCTATTGCTGAGGCATAGGGTATCCTATCAATGTTTGCCCTTTCTTCAGGAGTCTTTTGGAGACATACTCCTAGAAAGTGATATCCTATGTCTCATCGATATAAGACAACTCTTGAAATTTTTATACTAAACCTTTTAACAATGGTGCTTATGTACATGGACAAGGACAAGCTAAGCATTCTCTTGGATCTATCTCTATAGATCTAAAAACCCCAAGATATAGGATGCTTTCCCTAAGTACTTCATGGAGAAGTGTCTAGATAACCAAGCCTTTACTATGGATATCATTCCTACATCATTCCTAATGATCAAGATGTCATCCACATATAATACTAAGAAGGTGATAGCGCTCCCACTTACCTTCCTGTACATACAAGGCTCATCTTCATTCTTAACGAAGTCATAAGATCTGATTACCTCATCAAATCTTATTTTTCCAACTTCGGGAAGCTTGCATTAGTCCATAAATGGACCTAAGCAACCTACACACCTTATCTAGGCAGTCCTTGAATACGAATCTCTCAGGCTGTATCATATACACTTCCTCCTAGAGGTTGCCATTGAGGAACGTGGTTTTCTCATCCATCTTCTAGAACTCGTAATCATAGTGTGTTACAATAGCCAATAGAATTCAGATGAATTTTAGCATGGCTACGGGTGGGAAGGTTTTATCATAGTCAACACCTTGCCTTTGACGATACCCTTTAGCCACTAGCCTTGCTTTATAGGTCTCTACCTTTCAATCTACTCCGATTTTCTTCTTGAAGATCCACTTGCAACCGATAGGTATAATACCCTCGGGTGCTTCAACTAGGTTCCAAACCTTTTTGGAGTACATGAAATCCATCTCAAAATTCATGGCTTATTGTCACTTCTTACTAGTAATAGCCTCCTCGTAGGTCTGAGGATCAATATCTTCAACATCCTCTCGTCTAATATATCCCACATATCTCTCAAGAGGATGAAATACTCAGTCGGACCTACATAAAGTCAGAACTTATGTGCTAGGTACCTGAACAAACTTGGGCTGTGGAGTGGTGCATGAGCTAGGTTCTCCAACCTCGCTCAACTCTATCAAGTTTCTACTATCTCCGCCAAGAATGTGTTTCTTCTTAAGGAACACTGCTCTCTTGGCTATAAAGACCTTTTGGTCCTCGGGATGATAGAAATAACACCCACAAGTTTCCTTGGGGTATCATATGAACTTGCACCGCTCCGTCCTCGATTCCAACTTATCGGAGTCGTCTTTTAACGTGGGCAGGGCAACCCCAAATCTTAACAACTTAAAGATCGAGCTTATTCTCTTTCCATATCTCATATGGTGTAAACACTATCGACTTAGTTGGAACTCTATTCAGAAGGTAAGCTATGGTCTATAGGGCGTATCCCCAGAATAAGATGGGTAGGTCAGTGAAACTCATCATGGATTGCACCATATCTAACAGTGTATAATTCCTCCTTTCAGATACACCATTGAGTAGAGGTGTATAAAGAGGTGTCCATTAGGATAGAATCCCATGGTCCTTGAGGAACTAGGTGAACTCTGTACTCAAGAACTTGCCTCCTTGATCTGATCGAAGAGTCTTGATACTTTGTCCAATCTAGTTCTCCATTTCATTCTTATACTATTTGAATTTATCAAAGGCCTTGGACTTGTACTTCATCAAGTATATATATCCATAACTTGAGAAATCATCAGTAAAAAGATGGTAGTGGGGGGGAGGGAGGGGGGGGGGGGGGGGGGGGGGGGGTGAATTAGTGTAGTGGTAAAATTGTCGGTTTCGAAAAATTCATTTCGATTAAAACCGATTTCGGAAAGATAGCTTGAAATTGAAAGTGTACGGAAGCGTGTAGTGGATGTAATGCAAGTAAGAGTAAAAAATGGCAGTTTGTAGTAAATGTAAATCGCAAGAAGTAAATGCAAACTGAGTTATAGTGGTTCGGTCGTCGTGACCTACATCCACTCCACTGATTCCTTTTCCGTCGAGGCCATTGGCATCCACTAACGATCTTCCTTTAATAGGTGAAGATCAACCTCCTTACAACTCTATTCTCCTTTTGCTAGCTCAGGAGAGAATATTTACAACCCCTTTTTACAAAGCTTCCCTCACACTCTCCCTTAGAATGGTTTCTAAACTTTAGGAGGAGTGACTCTATACTTTTACAAGGGTTTTCAACTCTAGAAACATAGAGTTTTTGTTCACTTTTCTTCTTACTTGATGCAGGAATAGCTATGGTATTTATAGATCTCAAATAGCTTCAAAACTTGGTGCCAAAATTCAAATCTCCAAAATTTTACGGTACGGGCGGTACTATTGCCTGTAGCATGACAATGGGCAGTACCACTACCCAGTCTGGCGGTACCACTACCTGATAGTCTCTCGGAGATTGTCTGGCTGGTACTACTGCCCAGACTGGTGGTACCATCGCTTGACACATTCTCGGAGATTGTGCCACGATGGTTTTACCTGTTTGGTCATTGTTTGGGCCTTTCTCTTGGCCCAACATAGCTTAAACTTGGGCCCAACTATCCCCTAATTGGGTTGGCCCAATTCTAATCCCAATTATGTGCTAACTACAAAATTTAAGGCATACACTAAGCAAATCTGGTCTGGTTAGTCAAGGTTTCTTCCGGCCCAACATGATTCTTCCTACTTTAATTGTCTCATCCTAATCGAAGTTTCCTGCGTCACTCAAAACATAGGTTAAATCATAAACACTATCAATTGGTTTCATTATCAAAATCTAAGATTCAACAATCTCTCCCTTTTTGTTGATGACAACCGATTAATGACGTAGTTAACTTGAACTCCCCCTATCAATATACCATATTGATAGAACTCTTGGATTCAAAAATCCAAGTAATATGTTATCATAAAACTTATGTATAACATCATCATACTTCTCCACCTTTATCATCAACAAAAAAGGAGAAGTGTAACTTTCAAGTGTTTAGACATACATGTTCAAATCATTACATAATAAACATAATCTCCAGTTTTATCATTAGGTAAGCTAGCAATAATTAAAGATGTGTAAGTTTAGCATGTTTGCTTTTCTTGAGATAGCAACTTTTTGCTTCTCTTTAGTTTACTAAGCTAGCAATTTTTATGATATGCAAGTTTTACAACATATAGCTAGCATATTTGTTCATCTCCTTACAACATGCATAATCACCAAATCATCATTAATTTTGAAGATGTGCAAGATTACAAATTTTGCAAGTTTTCATTTTTGCTTCTTAAGATAGGCAAGCTAGCAATCTTCGGTGATGTTCAAGATAGCATTTTCTTCTCTTTTGAGAAGTGTGATTTTTTGCTTCCTTTGCAAAATGTAAGCTAACAAAATTTTACATCATTTTACAACATGGAAGCTAGCAATTTGGTAAGTGTTACTTCTCTTTGAAGTATAAAGGTTAACAAGTTTTTGAAAAAAATGTAATATAGCAAGCTAGCAAGATAGCAAGATAGCAATGCATCATTTTAGAATATGCAAGCTAGCAAATTTTAAGATGTTCGAGAAAGCAACTCTTGCTTCTTGAAATGTGCAAGTTTTTAAATTTTGCTAGATATGCAAGTTAGCATATTTTGCTTCTTGAGATAGGCAAGATAGCACTTCCTTCTCCATGCAATTTGCAAGCTAGTAAATTTTTGCTTCCTTTGCAAAGTGCAAGTTTCTAAATTTTGCATCTTGAGCTAGCAATATTTCTCCCCCTTTGTCATTGTAAAAAAGAAGGGAAGAATACAATGTTGTAATTCGTTTTCCCTTTACATAAATTTTCAAATCATTACAAAGTTGAAGTAATCAATCTTTTTTCAATATGTTTGTGCATCATAATAGTTTCAAATTAAAACATGCACAATTTTAAAACCTTACATTTCATCCTTACTTTATGTAGGATACTAACAATATATCAATCATCATATCATACAAGATACTCAAACATTCATAATATATCATTTTAGCAACAAATCATAGCATTTCAAATCATGATGGTATCTAAATATCAAATTTCATTATATCCTATCATGCATGATCATAACTTCTCATTTGTATTTCATGCATAATTTTATTTCATCACATTCATTTCATCTCATCAAGGAAAATTAATTGGGTGATGAATACAAGGAGTTATAGAAAAATAAATCATATCATGAGAGATAAGATCATGTAAATCATGATTTGAATAAAATTCATTCAAATTCAAATCATCAAATCAAAATCATTTTCAAGAGATTCACAAAAGCATAATATACATGGATTCATTAATCTTTGATCGAAAAATCAATAGAGATGGAAAATGTATTCCCCTTTTTTTTGTGTTTCATTTTAAGTGATTGATTTTATACAAGTATGCTCAAGTTTTTTGTATGAAAACCATACATCATAGTTTAAAATCGAAAAAGAAAATCTCATCATAGAAATCATCAAGATCAATAAATCATAAATTACCCAAAAATCATCATTACTTTAAATCATCATGCATAATTTAAATATAAAATTGTCAAGCATGATACTTACATTATTCCATATAAGCATGCCTTTGTCATTTATGCCAAATCAAAACATGCATCTTTTTTTTTTTAAACTGAAAAAGCCACTTTCATTACGGTAAAAATCGATAAGCCATAAGTTTTAAGAATCATCATGCATAATTTTGAAATATAAACTCATTAAGTATGATATTAAATCATTACTTTAAATCAAACATGATTTCATTAATCATAGAGCATCTTCAATCAAAATCGAGAAATAATACGGAAATCAACATGATACACATTATTGCTTCCTAAACACATACATAGGATTAATCTTGTTAGGTGTACAAGCATTAGATTTATATTTAACATTTTATTACATTATTACATCATTAAAACATCAAGCATGATTTCATAAGGCATTTTTAATCAAAGTCATTTTGTTTGTTTATCATAAAACATGCAATTTTCATGATTATTTTTTAAATCACTAGAAAGGTAAGCATGATCCCATTTTATTTTTGCATTTTCATTACATCAATAAACATGCAATTCAAAAAAAATTATATAATTTTCTTAACTAAATTAAAAATAATTCATGAAAAACATTAAATAATTTCAAAGTAAACTAAGGGGATTTTGATTACCTCATCGTCAAAAGCCGTTAAGGCGTAATTTGCCATCTTGCTTTTGTTGGTTTTCTCCTCGTCTTCGGATGAGATTGATTTGTCCCAAAGAGCTTCTTTCTTCTTGTGTTCATAGCAAGTAGTTGCGTTCTTTTTAAGTTTTTTTTTGTTCTTTAACTCTTGTTTCATGAACCTTTTAAATTTCATAGTGAGGAGTTCATGTTTACCATCACTTGAGCTTATGCTCGAATGTTCTTCAATTATTCTAAGTCTGAAATCCTTCCTGTTCTTTGGAAGGTTTGTCTCATGTTCGTCAAGTGCATCATGAGTCATTTCATAGGTCATCAAGGACCCGATAAGTTCTTCAAGTGAAAATTTATTTAAATCCTTTGTTACTTGTATTACCATTACTTTCGATTCCCAATTTTTAGAAAGAGATCTTAAGATCTTGTTAATGAGTTCAAAATTAGAAATACATTTGCCAAGAGCTTTTAAACCATTGACAACATCCGTAAAACGGGTGTACATGTCAACAACGGTTTCGCTTGGCTTCATTCAAAAAAGTTTAAAATAATGCATTAAAAGATTTATCTTAGAATCTTTTACTCTACTAGTGCCTTCGTGTGTGATTTCGAAAGTGTGTCATATATCGAAAGTCGTTTCACAAGTAGAAACCCGATTAAACTTAGTTTTATCTAAGGCGCAAAATAAGGCATTCATAGCCTTTGCATTTAAAGAAAAAGTCTTCTTCTCCAAATCATTCCAATGGTTCGTTGGAAGAGAAGACCTTTCAAATCCATTTTCAACAAAATTTCATAAATTTAAATCCAAGAAAAGCAAGAAAACTCTCATTCGAGTTTTCCAATATGTGTAGTCCGTCCCATTGAACATGGGAGGACGAATGAGATAAAGTCCCTCTTGAAAGCCAAAAAGAGCCATTTCTCTTAGGTGTTCAACCAAATAAAAAATGAACGTGGCTCTGATACCAATTATTAGGAATGAGTCAGCACTAAGAGGGGGGGGGGTGAATTAGTGCAATGGTAAAATTGTCGGTTTCAAAAAATTCGTTTCGATTAATACCGATTTCGAAAAGATAGCTTGAAATTGAAAGCATACAAAAGTGTGTAGTGGATGTAATGCAAGTAAGAGTAAAAAAGGGCAGTTTGCAGTAAATGTAAATTGCAAGAAGTAAATGCAAACCGAGTTATAGTGGTTCGGTCGTCGTAACCTACATCCACTCCACCGATTCCTCTTCTGTCGAGGCCACCGGTATCCACTAACGATCTTCCTTTAATAGGCAAAGATCAACCTCCTTCTTACAACTCTATTCTCCTTTTGTTGGCTCAGGAGAAAACCTTTACACCCCTTTTTACAAAGCATCCCTCACACTCTCCCTTAGAATGGTCTCTAAACTTTAGGAGGATGGACTCTATTCTTTTACAAGGGTTTTCAACTCTAGAAATATAGAGTTTTTGTTTACTTTTCTTCTTACTTCATGCAAGAATAGCTGGGGTATTTATAGACCCCAAATGGCTTCAAAACATGAAGCCAAAATTCAAATCCCCGAAATTTCGGGGTACAGGCGGTACCACCGCCTACATCGGGCGGTACTATTGCCTGCAGCCTGACACTACGCGGTACCACTGCCTTATAGTCTCTCGGAGATTCTGTCTAGGGGGTACCATCGCCCAAACTGGCAGTACCATCGCTTGACACATTCTCGGAGATTGTGCCACGATGGTTTCACTTGTTTGGTAACTGTTTTGGCCTTTCTCGTGGCCCAACATAGCCCAAACTTGGGCTCAATTGTCTCCTAATTGGGTTGGCCCAATTCTAATCTCAATTATGTGCTAATTATAAAATTTAAGGCATACACTAAGCAAATTCGGTCTAGTTAGTTTAGGTTTCTTCCGACAATCTTCCGACGAACTTTCGACGATCTCTCGGCAATGTTCCAGCGGACTCCCGACAAGCTCCTAGACTTAACGACGATTTTCTTGGCGAGTTCCGAAGAGCTTCTTTGGCAAGCTCCTCAGTCGATTCTGATAGAACTTCCGACAAACTCTCGAACTCCCAACGATATCTCGTTCTGGACTCCGGGACTTCATTTGCTTAATGCCTTGATCACTATTGTAGTTAATCCTGCACAAATAAAACTTACTTCAATCTAGATAATTATTACAAAGCATGAATCATATTGTCTGACATGTCATTGGTCTATCGACTCTTCATCCGATTCTTCGGCACATTATCCTCTCTTGCGGCCTATTGCCCAATCAGCCAGTTGACCTCCGCAACTCTAATTTCCTTGGCATAATTTCTACTCTTCTAGTCCCGATGCCCGAATCCATAGTCCGAAGCCTTCTATCGATATGTCGACTAATCCTCCGACTCGACGTCTAGTCTCCTAACATGTTCCACCGGCCCAACATGATTCTTCTTGCTTTAATTGTCTCATCCTGATTGAAGCTTCCTACATCACTTAAAATGCAGACCAAATCATAAACTCTATCAATTGGTTTCATCATCAAAATCTGAGATTCAATAAAAGTAATAAAGTAGGAGTAACCACCTATGGCATGAGTTGACATGGGTCCACATACATCACTATGTATGAGTTCCAACAGCTCAATAACTCTCTCTCTAGTTCCACCAAAAGGAGAGTTGGTCTGTTTTCCACGAAGGCAAGGCTTGCAAGTTGCATATAACTCATTGTCAAATGGAGCTAGATATCCATCCTCTAGTAACTTTTGAATCCTTACCTCATGGATGTGACCTATGTTGAATCTCGAATTTTGATGATGAAACCAAGTGATAGTGTTTATGATCTGATCTGCGTTTTGAGTGACGTAGGAAGCTTTAATTAGGGATAGATAATTAAAAATAGGAAGAATCATGTTGGGTTGGAGTAGAACATGTCAGAAGATTGGATGTTGAGTCGGAGGATTGGTCGACGTATCGATAGAAGACTTTGGGCCATGGGTTTGGGCATCGGGCCAAGAAGAGTAGAAATTGTGCCAATGAAATCGGAGTTGTGAAGGTCAACTAGCCGATTGGGCAACAGGTCGCAAGAGAGGACGATGCGCCGAAGATTCGGATGAAGCACCGATGAACCAATGACATGCTAGACAACATTTGATTAGCTTTATAATAATTATCTAGGTCTAAGTAGGTTTTAGGCGTAATTGGGTTGGAATTGGGCCAACTCAATTAGAGGCCAATTGGGCCCAAGTTTGGGCTATGTTGGGCCAAGTGAAAAGCCCAAACAATGACCCAACAGGTGGAACCGTCGATGATATAGTCTCCGAGACTATGTCAGACGGTGGTACCGCTAGTCTGGGTAGTGGTACCACCCAGACTTAGTCTCCGAGAGATTGTCAGGCGGTGATACTGCCCAGTGGCAGGGTGTCAGGTGGTGGTACCACCTTACTGGGTAGTGGTACCGCCCAGTGTCGATGCTGTAGGCGCTGGTACCGCTAGTATTCCGAAAACTGGGGATGAGACACTTTGAGGCTCCAATTTTGAATCCACATAAGGCCTATAAATACCCCTCTCATCCCTGGTGAACAAACACAAGAATTGAGAGCAAAAAAGGAAGAAAACATTATTGTAATCTTGTGAGAACTCCTCTCAAACTCTAAAGTGTTAGTGAAGTTTAAGAGAGGAGGTTGTGGGGGTGTAAAGGTGCGCTCCTAAGCATGTCAAAAGGAGAATAGAGTTGTAAGAAGGTGGTTGGTCTTCACCTATTGAAGGAAGACCCTTAGTGGATGTTGGTGGCCTCGACAGAAGACAAATTAGTGGAGTGAATGTGTGTCATGACGACCGAACCACTATAAAAATCTAGTTTGCATTTACTTCTTAATATTTACCTTTATTGCAAACTAAATTCTTACTTTCACTACGCTTTCACATGCTTTCAAGTTAAACATATTTCCTATATAAGCTTTGTCGAAATGTATTTATCGAACGAGATTTCCGACTCGATGTGATTTTTACCACTACACTAATTCACCTCCCCTCTTAGTGCTGACTAAATCCTAATAGTTGGTATCAGAGCTACAATTTTTCTCATTTGGTTTAACACCCAAGAGAAATGGCTCTTTGTTAGGACTCTAGCTAGGAGAGTCCTAATTGAGAGGGACATTCATGTAAAACCTACCTAAGCCGAACCCTATTAAAGCGGTGAAGAGGCCGGCAAGGATTAGGAGGTTGTTTCTTAGAGAAGAATTAGGAGTTGTAAAGGAATAGGAGTCTTGAGTAGGAGTTGGTTAGAAGTAAGAGTCTTGAGTAGGAGTCCTATTAGGAGTTAGGGTTTAGAAGCCCTATAAATAACCATGTATTCCTCCTCTTTTGAAAAGCAATAGATGAATCTTTTCTGCAGCCTTTGAGCAGCAACTTGGAGGGAGGAACCCCTATAGAGTTCCAAGGAGGCCAATCCCCTAAAGAGATCAACCCCAAGTTTAGAATCTGCAAGGGTTCTAACACTCTTTTCAGCTTTCAAGAGGGTCACTCTCTCATTCGTCCTCCCATGTTCAATGGGATGGACTACACATATTGGAAAACTCGAATAAGAGTTTTTTTACTTTCTATTGATTTAAATTTATGAAATATTATCGAAAACATATTTCAAAAGTCTTCTCTTCCAATGAATGATTGGAATGATTTGGAGAATAAGACTTTCTCTTTGAATTTCAAAGCTATGAATGCCTTGTTTTGCACTTTAGATAAAAATGAGTTTAATCGAATGTCTATTTGTGAAACGGCTTTTGATATTTGGCATATACTTGAAATCACACACGAAGGCACTAGTAGAGCTAAAGATTCTAAGATCAATCTTTTGATGAATTCTTTTGAATTATTTCAAATGAAGAAACTATTATTGATATGTATACCCGTTTTACGGTTGTTGTCAATAATTTAAAAGCTCTTGGAAAATATTTTTCAAATTTTTAGCTTGTTAATAAGATATTAAGATCCCCTTCAAAAGGTTGGGATCCTAAAATAATGGAAATACAAGAGATAAAGAACTTAAATAATTTTCCACTAGAAGAACTTATTAGTTCTTTGATATGTGCAATGCATGTGAAAACCTTGAGAACCACCTTCCAAAGGACAGAAAAGATTTCAGACTAAGAACAATCGAAAACCACTTGAGCATATGCTCAAGTGATGGCAAACTTGAACTCCTCACTAATAAATTTAAAAAGTTCATGAAACAAAAATTAAATAACAAAAAGAATGCAACTACTTCCTTTGAACACAAAAAGAAGAGCACAAATTAGGATAAATCGAGCTTCTCTGAAGATGAGGAGAAAATCAACAAAGGCGAGGTGGCAAATTACGCCTTAACGGCTTTCGACGATGAGGTAATCAAAATGCCTTTAGTTTATTTTAAAATTACATAATGCTTTTCATGAGTTATTTTTAGATTAATTATTTTTCTTAAAAATTACATGTTTAAAAATGTAATGAAAATGCAAAAAAATTAGGATCATGCAAGTAATTTTGAAAATGATAATGACAATTGCATGTTTTATGAAAATATAACAAAATTTTAGATATAAATCTAATGCTTGTATACCAAATAAGATTAATCTTATGTATGTTCTTAAGAAGCAATAATGTGTCTTGATGATTTCTGTATTGCTTTTTGATTTTGATTTTAATTGAAAATTCTCTATGTTAAATGAAATCATGTTTGATGATTTAATGATGCATAATAATGTAAGACTTAATAAAAATGTTAAAAGTCTTAGTACCATGCTTAATGATTTAATTATGCATCATGATTTAAAGTCTTGGTGATTTTTGTGATGAATTTTATCTTTGTCTTTCAGTTTTAAAAATCATGCATTGTTTTGACATAAAAACAAAAAACAAAAATTTGGGCATGCTTGTGTGAAATTAATCACATGAATTGAAACAACCAAAATGGGAATGCATCATTGAAAATTTCTCCGTCACTATCTTATTGATTTTTCAAAAAGAGATTAATGAATCTATTTATATTTTGAATCTCTTGAATTATGAATTTGATTTTGATGATTATCAATTTGAATGAATTTTGTTTATATCATGATCTTGATTTCTCAAAATTATAACTTGAGATTTTCCTTATATGAATCAAGATCTCTCATTTGATCTCTTATGTCTCTTTTTGCCATTTGCTAAAGAGAAAAATTAGCTAAATTGTTCTTTTGATTACAACTTGAAAGTTTTCTATGAATCAAGATTTTTTTTCTTTCGCTAAAGAAGAGATTCATCCAAACGAATCTTGATTCTTTCACTTAATATTTATAAATTGAGATTTATTATGAATCAAGATTTTTCATTAATTGTCCTCTTATGATTCCTCTTGGTATTTTCTTAAGAGGAGATTTTCTATATGACTCTTGAGAATTCTTAGGCATGAATCGAGATCATTTATTATATGTTCTCTTACACTTCTTTTGTTGTTTACTAAAGAGAATATCTTTTTCGAAATTCATGACTTAAAATTTCTTTTGAAGATCTTTTACTATTTGATCTCCTAAGATTTTCTTTTGATTATTTAAGAGGAGATTTGTCGAAATGAATAATGTCTTTTGGTATTCACATGATCTCATCTTTCATGATATGATTTTTCTTTGTATAATTCCTTATATTCATGAAGTATATCTCATCACCAAAATTTTCTTTATATCTTCCATGTGATGACCTAAATATTTATACCTTTGTGCTATTCCCCTCTTTTTATCTATGAGAAAAGGGGAGAAAGAATTACTAGTATGCACATCTCAAGAAAAGCTTATTGCTAAGAAAGGAAAAAATTGCAAGCATGCACATTAAGGGAGATAGTTTTGCTAGCTTGGATAAATTGGTGTAAAACTTACTTGACATGCTTTTAAACCTTGTATTATTGAATGATTCTTCTTTTTGCCTATACAAAGGGGGAGTAAATAAATGATGAATGTTTGGTACCAACAATCATCAAGTGATAAATCCTTAAAAATATTGATTTAATGTTTGGTATCATGATCAAAATGTTGATTTAATGCATGAAGTGATAAATGCTTAAAAATTTTAATGTCTTAGCAGCATGAATGTTATGCCCAAAAATGTTGTATCATAAATGCTTGAGTATCATGTATGATATGCTCATAGTGATAATTGATTTATTTTTGATATCATGCATGAAGTAAGGATGAAATATAAGGTTTTAAAATTATACATGTTTTAATTTGAAACTATAATGATGCACAAACATATTGAATTCACAATGATACTTTATCTTTGTCAAAATTTGAAGATTGAAGTAAAGGGAAAAGAATTACAATATTATATTTTTCCCTTCTTTTTGACAATGACAAAGGGGGAGTAAAATTTGCTAGCTTGCATATTCTAAAATGATGCATTGCTATTTTGCTAGCTTGCTATCTTGCATTCTTTTTCAAAAACTTGCTAGCCTTCATATTTGAAAGAGAAGTAACACTTACCAAATTGCTAGCTTGCATGTTGTAAAATGATGTAAAATTTTGCTAGCTTATGCTTTGCAAAAGGAAGCAAAAAAATTACACTTCTCAAAAAAGAAGAAAGAACTTGCTATCTTGAACATCACCAAAAAATTGCTAGCTTGCCTATCTTAAGAAGCAAAAATACTATTGAATCTTGAATTTTGATGATGAAACCAATTGATAAGCGTTTATGATTTGATGTCTTTTGAGTGATGCAGGATGTTTCGATCAGGATGAGACAATTAAAGCAGGAAGAATCATGTTGGGCCAGTAAAAAACATGTTAGAAGATTAGACGTTGAGCCGGAGGATCGATCGACGTATCGACAGAAGGCTTCGGGCGATGGATTCAAGCATTAGGCCAAGAAGAGTGGATATTGCACGAAGGATATCGGAGTTGCAGAGGTCAACTGGTCGATTGGGCAATAAGCCGCAAGAGAGGACGATGCGCCGAAGAATCGGATGAAGCGTCGATGGACCAATGACATGCCAAATGACATGATTTATGCTTAATGATAATTGTCCAGATCGAAGTGTGTTTTTATTTGTGCAGGATTAACTATGATAGCAAGGCATAAAGCAAAATAACGTCCCGGAGTCAAGAACACGATTTCGTTGGGAGTTCGTCGGAAGTTCTATCGAGAAGTCTAGGAGCTTACCAAAGAAGCTCGTCGAAACTTGCCAAGAAGATCGTCATGAAGTTCAGGAGCTTACCGGGAGTCCGCCGGAACATTGCTGGGAGTTCGTCGGAAGTTCGCCGAAAGATCGTTGGAAGTTACTAAGACTAATCGGAGTTGATTTGCTTAGAATATATCTTAAGAATCATAGTTACTGACCGCAGGATCGTGATGCATCATCGATGTCCCTCTACTGAAGTACTAGTGCATTGGAATAATTTGTTGAATCTCGAATTTTGATGATGAAACTAATTGATAAGTGTTTATGTTTTAATTTACGCTTTGAGTGACGCAGGATGCTTCGATCAGAATGAGACAATTAAAGTAGGAAAAATCATGTTGTGCTGAAGGAAAACATGTCAAAAGATTGGACATATCGATAGAAGGCTTCGGGCCATAGATTCAGGCATTGGGCTAAGAAGAGTGGATATTGCGCTAAGGATATGGAGTTGTGGAGTTAATTGGTCGATTGGGCAATAGGCTGCAAGAGAGGACAATGCGCCGAAGAATTGGACAAAGCGTTGAGGGACCAATGACATGCTGGACAACATGATTAATGCTTAGTATTAATTATCTAGATTGAAGTGTGTTTTTACATGTGCAGGATTAACTACGATAGCAAGGCATAAAGCAAAATAAAGTCCTAGAGTCAAGGACTCGATTTCGTTGGGAGTTCGAGAGTTCGCTGGAAGTCTGGACGTTCATCGAAAGCTCTGTCGAGAAGTCTAGGAGCTTGCCAAAGAAGCTCGTCGGAACTTGCCAAGAAGATTGTCATGAAGTCTAGGAGCTTATCGGGAGTTCGCCGGAACATTGCTGAGAGTTCGTCGGAAGTTCGCCGGAAGATCGCCGAAAGCTCGTCGGAAGAAGCAATTGACATACCAGAACTAGAATGCTTATAATATGTCTTAGGATTCATAGTTAGCGCATAATTGGAATTAGAATTATGAGGTAATCCCATCAACTCTATTATGGGCCAACTAGGCCCGAATTTGGGCTAGATTCAAGGTCCAACTAGAATGCTGAAAGCCTAGTCGGCGGTGGCACCGCTTGGGAGACTTGGTCTCCCAAGTGGTCTGGGCGGTGGTACCACCCAGACTGGGTTGTGGTACGGTTGGCAGCAAATGCTGCCAGCGGTGGTACCACCCTTGTCTGGCGGTGGTATCGCCAGACTGGGCGGTGGTTCCGCCGAGTGCAATGTCAGTGTCAGACTGGCACTAGCGGTGGTACCGTCCAGCGCAGGTGGTGGTATCGCTCGTGCTCGGGAAACCTAGGATGAGATGTTTTTAGGCTCCAAGTTTGAATCAACTTGAAGCCTATAAATACCCCTCTTATCCTTGGTTAAAACACACAAGCACAGAGACATTAAAAGTGAGAAAATGCTATTATAATCATAAGTGAATCCCCTCCTCTAGTTTAAACTTAGATTTCTATTTAGAGATGAGTGTGTGTTCTTATAAGGGTTATCTTCTAAACCCAATAAAAGGAGAAGAGGGGTGTAAAAGGTAGTTGGTCTTTGCATATTAAAGAAAGATCGATAGTGGATGTCGGTGGCCTCGACGGAAGAGGAATCGGCGGAGTGGATGTAGGTCACGACGACTGAACCACTATAAAAATCTGGTTTGTGTTTCCTTTGAGCATTTTACTTTTATAGCAAACTACCTTCTCATTACTTGATACGTTCTTCCATACACTTTCAATCTAAGCATATTTTCGGAATCGATTTTCAATGTACAAAGAATTTTTAAAACCGATGTATTTTACTGCTGTACTAATTCACCCCCCCCTCTTAGTGCCGACCCTCACTCTTGATCCTAACAATTGGTATCAGAGCCTCATTTTCTCATTTGGTTTAACACCCAAAGAGAAATGGCTCTTTTCGGCTTTCAAGAGGGTCATTCTCTCATTCGTCCTCCCTTTTTCAATGGGATGGACTACACATATTGGAAAACTCGAATGAGAGATTTCTTGCTTTCTTTGGATTTGAACTTATGGAACATTGTCAAATCCGGTTTTAAAAGGTCTTCTATTCCAACGAAAGATTGGAATGATTTGGAAAAGAAGACGTTTTCTTTAAATACTAGAGTAATGAATGCTCTATTTTATACCTTGGACAAAAATAAATTCAATCGGGTTTCTTTATGTGAAACGGCCTTTGACATTTGGCATATTCTCGAAATCACACTCGAAGGCACGAATAGAGTTAAAGAGTCTAGAGTCAATCTTTTATTGCATGATTTTAAACTTTTTCGAATGAAGCCTAGCGAAACCATTGTTGGCATGTACACCCGTTTTACGGATGTCGTCAATGGTTTAAAAGCTCTTGGCAAATGCTTTTCGAATTTTGAACTCGTTAACAAGATTTTATGATCACTTTCTAAGAATTGGGATTCGAAAATAACGGCTATACAAGAATAAAAAAATTTGAATACTTTTTTGATCGAAGAACTTATCGGGTCTCTAATGACCTATGAAATGATGTGCAATGCACGTGAAGAACTTGAGAACCACCTTCCAAAGAACAGGAAGGATTTCGGACTGAGAACAATTGAAGACCACTCGAGCATAAGCTCAAGTGATGGT
>LVTN01000977.1:64389-94858 GCA_001649415.1 Musa itinerans | reverse complement strand
TGTGCCAAGGATATTGGAGTTGCGGAGTCAACTGGCCGATTGGGCAATAGGCCACAAGAGAGGACGATGCGCCGAAGAATCGGACGAAGCGTCAATGGACCAATGATATGTCGGACAACATGATTAATGCTTAGTATTAATTGTCTAGATCGAAGTGTGTTTTTACATGTGCAGGATTAACATCGATAGTAAGGCATAAGACAAAATGAAGTCCCGGAGTCAAGGATGCGATTTCGTTGGGAGTCGAGAGTTCGCCGAATGTCCGGACGTTCATCGGAAACTCTACCGAGAAGTCCAAGAGATTGCCAAAGAAGCTCATCAGAACTCGCCAAGAAGATCATTGTGAAGTCCAGGAGCTTGCCGGGAGTCTACCGGAACATTGCCGGGAGTTCGTGTTAGAACCCTTGCAGATTCTAAACTTGGGGTTAATCTCTTTAGGGGATCGGCCTCCTTGGAACTCTATAGGGTTCCTCCCTCCAAGTTGCTGCTCAAAGGCTACAGAAAAGATTTATCTATTACTTATCAAAAGAGAAGGAATATATGGCTATTTATAGGGCTTCTAAACCCTAACTCCTAATAGGACTCCTACTCAAGACTCCTACTTCTAACCAACTCCTAATAGGACTCCTACTCAAGACTCCTACTTCTAACCAACTCCTAATAGGACTCCTACTCAAGACTCCTACTTCTAACCAACTCCTAATAGGACTCCTACTCAAGACTCCTACTTCTAACCAACTCCTAATAGGACTCCTACTCAAGACTCCTATTCCTTTACAACTCTTAATTCTTCTCTAAGAAATAACCTCCTAATCCTAGCCGACCTCTTCACCTCTTTAATAGGGGTCGGCTTAGGTAAGTTTTATATGAATATCCCTCTCAATTAGGACTCTCCTAGCTAGAGTCCTAACAGTTCGTTGGAAGTTCGCCGAAAGATCGTCGTTAGCTCGTCGGAAGAAGCAATTGATGTACCGGAACTAGAATGCTTAGAATATATCTTAGTAATCATAGTTAGTACATAATTGGAGTTGGGATTGGGAGGTAATCCCACCAACTCTATTAGGGGCCAATTGGGCCCGAAGTTGGGCTGGTTTGGGTCGGATTCAAGGCCCAACCAGAATGCTGAAAGCTTGACCGGCGGTGGCACTACTAGGGCTGGCGGTGGCACCGCTAGGGCCGGTGGTGGCACTGCCTAGGAGACTCAGTCTCCCATGTGGTCTGGGCGGTAGTACCGCCCAGACTATGTGGTGGTATCGCCAGAGCTTGATCTCCGAGTTTTGTCAGGTGGTGGCACCGCCAGATTGGGCAGTCAGTGTCAGACTGACACTGGTGGTGGTACCACCCAACGTAGGCGGTGGTACCGCCCGTGCTTGGGAAACCTGGGATGAAATATTTTTAGGCTCTAAGTTTAAATCAACTTGAAGCCTATAAATACCCCTCTCATCCCTGGTTAAAACACACAAGCACAAAGACATTAAAAGTGAGAAAATACTATTACAATCATAAGTGAATCCCCTCCTCTAGCTTTAACTTAGATTTCTGTTTAGAGAGGAGTGTGTGTGCTTGTAAGAGTTATCTCCTAAACTCGGTAAAAGGAGAAGAGGGGTGTAAAAGGTGGTTGGTCTTCACCTATTGAATGAAGATCGATAGTGGATGCCGGTGGCCTCGACGGAAGAGGAATCGGCGGAGTGGATGTAGGTCACGATGACGGAACCACTATAAAAATCTGGTTTGTGCTTCCTTTGAGCACTTTACTTTTATAGCAAACTACCTTCTCATTACTTGATACATTCTTTTGTATGCTTTCAATCTAAGTATATTTTCAGAATCGATTTTCAACATATGAAGAATTTTTAGAACTGACGTATTTTACCGCTGCACTAATTCACCCCCCCTCTTAGTGCCGACCCCTACTCTTGATCCTAACAGTTAGGGGCCAACTGGGCCCGAAGTTGGGCTGGTTTGAGTCGAATTCAAGGCCTAACCAGGATGCTGAAAGCTTGGTCGGCGGTGGCACCTCCTGGGAAACAACACCCCAGGAATTCTGGGTAGTGGTACCGCTAGAGCTTGGTCTCCGAGCTTTGTTAGGTGGTGGTACCGCCCTGTGCAATGTCAATGTCAGACTGATACTGGCGTTAGTGTCAGACGGACACTAGCGATGGTACCGCCCAACATAGGCAGTGGTATCGCCCGTACCTAGGAAACCTAGGATGAGATATTTTTAAGCTCCAAGTTTGAATCAACTTGAGGCCTATAAATACCCCTCTCATCCCTGGTTAACTAATCCAAGCACAAAGAGTTTTAAAGTGAGAAAACGCTGTGGAAACCACTTGAGAAATCCTCTAGCTTAAACTTAGAATTCTGTTTAGAGAGGAGTGTGTGTGCTTGTAATGGTTAACTCCTAAACCTATGAAAAGAAGAAGAAGGGTGTAAGAAGGAGGTTGATCTTCACTTATTAAAGGACGATCGATAGTGGATGTCGATGGCCTCGACGGAAGAGGAATCGACGGAGTGGATGTAGGTCACGACGACCGAACCACTATAAAATTGGCATGTTCTCTGGTTTGCATTTACTTCCTGCCATTTACATACTGCAAACTGAATCTTTACTTGCCTATTGCATTCACTTCATATATGAACGTGTTTTAAAGTTATTACCTTTACGAAATGGTTTTTTTCAGAAACAGATTTAATCGCAATGAAGTTTTGAATCGACATAATTTTTACCGCTACACTAATTCACCCCCCCCCCTCTTAGTGGCGACTCATTTCCTAACAGTTGGTATCAGAGCCTCGTTATTTCTCATTTGGTTTAACACCCAAGAAAAATTGCTCTTTTCGATTTTCAAGAGGGACTTTCTCTCATTTGTCCTCCCTTGTTCAATGGGACGGATTACACATATTGTAAAACTCGAATGAGAGTTCTCTTACTTTCTTTAGATTTAAATTTATGGAGTATTGTGGAAAATGGTTTTCGAATGTCTTCTCTTCCAATGAACCATTGGAATGATTTGGAGAAGAGGACATTTTCTTTAAATGCTAGAGCTATAAATGCTCTATTTTGTGCCTTAGACAAAACTGAGTTTAATCAAGTTTCTACTTGCGAAACGACCTTTGACATTTGGCATACTCTTGAAATCAAACATAAATGCACTAGCAAAGTTCAAGATTCAAAAATCAACTATTTGATACATGACTTTGAGATGTTTTGTATGGAACCAAGAGAGACTATTAGAGACATGTACACCCATTTTACGGATGTCGTCAATAGTCTAAAAGGACTTGGTAAAAGCTTTTCGAATTTTGAACTCGTTAACAAGATTTTACGATCACTTTATAAGAGTTGGGATTCAAAAGTAACGGCAATGATGTGCAATGTACATGAAGAACTTGAGAACCACATTCCAAAGAATAGGAAGGATTTCAGACTTAGAACAACTGAAGACCACTCGGGCATAAGCTCAAGTGATGGTGAACATGAACTCCTCACTATGAAATTTAAAAGGTTCATAAACAAGAGTTAAAGAACAAAAATAAAAAGAACATAACTACTTGCTATGAATGTAAGAAGAAGGAAGCTCTTTGGGATGAATCAAGCTCATCCTAAGACAAGGTGGCAAATTACGCCTTAACGGCTTTCGATGACGAGGTAATCAAAATCCCCTTAGTTTATTTCGAAACTACATGATGCTTTTCATGATGCATTTTTAAATTTAGTTTAGAAAATTATATATAATTTTTTTTAGAAAATTGCATGTTTAATGATGTAATGAAAATGTCAAAAAATTGGAATCATGCTTATCATGCTAGTAATTTTAAAAATAATCATGAAAATTATATGTTTTATGATAAACAAACAAAATGATTTTGATTAAAAATGCTTCATGTCTAATGAAATCATGCTTGATGTTTTAATGAAGCATTATGATGTTTTGATACCATGATTGACAATTTTATTCTATGCATGAGATTTTAAAGTTATATATGATGATTTTTATGATCTTTGTCATAATAAATGTTGCACTTTCATTTTAAATGATGACGTATATTTTTATTTGACATAAAAAGATAAAGGCATGCTTATATGTAATAATGAAAGCATGCTTAACGAGTTTATATTTCAAACTTATGCATGATAATTTTTGTGATCTTTTGAAAGTTCTTTTTTTTGGTGCTAATGAATGATACATGGATTTGGCATAAAAGAAAAGAACATACATGTATGAAATCAATCAATAAGTTGAAACAAAAAGAGAAAAGCATTTTTCTTGAAAACTTCTCAATCCCTACCTTATCGATTTTTCACTAAGGGATCAATAAAATTATTTATGCCATTTTGAATCTCTTGAAAGAAATATTGAGATTTTGATGATCTAAATTTGAATAATTTTTATCAAAATCATGATCTTGGTTTATTGGAATTACTTGATATTTTTTTAATCAAGATATCTTCTTTGTACTATGATTTTTCTTGGTATTTTACTAAAGAGGAGATTTTCTATGTGAATCATAAGATTTTATATGCATAGAGGTTTTGTTCTCTTACAAGATTAAATGAATTTTATCTATATCATGATCTCTAAAGAATTCTTTTTGTTAATTATTTAAGAGGTGATTTGTTAAAATGGATCATGGTTTCTCTTGATTTCTCAAATTTTAGACTTGAACTTTCATTTTCTATGATTGAAATAATAATTGAAACATTAATGATATGAATGCATAAAATACACATGATATTGTTTTGATGCTCTAAAATGATATAAATTTGCTAGTTTATGAGTATCATGTATGATATGATGATTGATTTATTTTTAGTATCATGCATAGAGTAAGGATGATATGTAAAGTTTTAAAATTGTGCATGTTGTAAATTGAAACTATAATGATGCACAAACATATTGAAATAATGATTGAAACATTGATGTAATTATGAATGATGATTTGATATTATGCATGCAACACTTCAACTGATGAAAATGATGCATGTATTGATAAAATATTTATGATGAAAAATTGTTTTGACATTCATAACTTGATTTTTCATCTTTGTTATTCATCCATTGTCGTGATTTAAAAATTATTGTAAAAGGAAAAAGAGAAACAAAATTGTATTATTCCCTAATTTTTGACAATGACAAAGGGGGAGATAAAATCTAGCTTGCCAGCTAGCTTGCAGTCAAGAAGATGTAAAAAGATGCCAGCTTGCTCATCTCAAAAGAGAAGCAAAGATTACTAAGTTGCATATTTCAAGAAGCAAAAGTTGCCTTCTTGAACATCACCAAAAATTGCTAGCTTGCCTATCTTAAGAAGCAAAAATGCAAACTTGCACAATTTGCAATCTTGCACATTTTTAAAATTAATGATGATTAGGTGATTATGCATATTGTGAAGTAATTTGCTAGCTTATATGTTGTAAAACTTGCATATCGTAAAAATTGCTAGCTTGTTATCTAAAGATTAGCAAAAAGTTGTTATCTTAAGAAAAGCAAACACGCTAAACTTGCACATCTCTAATTACTGCTAGCTTGCATTATGTAGAACTTGCTATCTTGAACATCACCAAGACTTGCTAGCTTGCATGATGATAAAACTGTTTATTATACAATGATTTGAAATTATGTCTAAACACATGCTTAGATGATGCACTTCTCCTTTTTGTTGATGACAAAGGGGGAGAAGTATTATATTATGCATAAGTTTATGATAATATATTGCTTGGATTTTTTAATCCAAGAGTTTCTATCAACATGGCATATTGATAAGGGGAGTTTGTCTAAACTCCGGGAGCTAAGGTTAACTCCGTCTCAATTGGTTGTCATCATAAAAAAGGGGGAGATTATTGAATCTTGGATTTTGATGATGAAACCAATTGATAAGTGTTTATGATTTGATATATGTTTTGAGTGACGTATGATGCTTCGTTCAGAATGAAATAATTAAAGCAGGAAGAATCATGTTGGGCCGATGAAAAACATGTAAGAAAATTGGACGTCGAGTCGGAGGATCGGTCAACATATCGATAGAAGGCTTCGGGCCATGGATTCGGGCATCGGGCCAAGAAGAGTAGATATTATGCCAAGGATATCAGAGTTACGGAGGTCAACTAGCCAATTAGGCAATAAGCCGCAAGAGAGGACGATGCACCAAAGAATTGGACGAAGCGTCGATGGACCAATGACATGCCGGACGACATGACTCATGCTTAGTGATAATTGTCTAGATCGAAGTGTATTTTTATGTGTGCAGAATTAACTATGATAGCAAGGCATAAAGCAAAATGAAGTCCCGGAGTCAAGAACACGATTTCGTTGGGAGTTCGAGAGTTTGTTGGAAGTTCTGTCGAGAAGTCCAGGAGCTTGCTAAAGAAGCTCATCAGAACTCGCTAAGAAGATCATCATGAAGTCCAGGAGCTTGTTAGGAGTCCATTGGAACATTGCCAAGAGATCATCGGAAGTTTGCCCGAAGATCACCAGAAGTTGCCAAGACTAACTAGAGTTGATTTGCTTAGAATATGTCTTAAGAATCATAGTTATCACATAATTAGAGTGTGATTTGGGAGGTAATCACATCAACTCTGTTAGGGGCCAACTGGACCCGAAGTTGGACTGGTTTAGGCCAGATTCAAGGCCCAACCAAGATGCTGAAAGCCTGGCCGACGGTGGCACCACTTGGGAAACAACACCCCAGGAATTCTAGGCGGTGGTACTGCCCCTGTCAAGCGGTGGTATCGCCAGAGCTCAGTCTCCGAGCTCTGTCAGGTAGTAGTACCGCACAAACTAGGCGGTGGTACTGCCCAGTGCAGTGTTAGTGTCAGACTGACACTAGCGGTGGTACCGCCCAGCATAGGTGCTAGTACCACCCGTACCTAGGAAACCCGAGATGAGATATTTTTAGGCTCCAAGTTTGAATCAACTTGAGGCCTATAAATACCCTTCTCATCCCTAGTTAACTAATACAAGCACAAAGAGTTTTAAAGTGAGAAAACGCTGTAGAAACCATTTGAGAAATCCCTCCTCTAACTTAAACTTAGAATTATGTTTAGAGAGACGTGTGTGTGCTTGTAAAGGTTGACTCCTAAACCTGAGAAAAGGAGAAGAGGGGTGTAAGAAGGAGGTTGATCTTCGCCTATTAAAGGAAGATCGATAGTGGATACTGGTGGCCTCGATCGAAGAGGAATCGACGGAGTGGATGTAGGTCACGATGACCGAATCACTATAAAATTGGCGTGTTATCTAGTATGCATTTACTTCCTGCCATTTACATACTACAAACTGAATCTTTACTTGCCTACTACATTCACTTCATATACGAACGTGTTTCAAAGTTATTACCTTTACGAAATGATTTTTCGTCAGAAATGGATTTAATCGCAACGAAGATTTGAATCGACGTAATTTTTACCGCTGCACTAATTCAAACCCCCTCTTAATGCCGACTCATTTCCTAACAAATACAAACTTACAAAATTTGCAATCTTACACATCTTTAAAATCAATGATGATTTGGTGATTATACATATTGTAAAGGGATGAAAAAATTTGCTAGCTTGTATATCGTAAAACTTGCATATCTTAAAAACTGGCTAGGTGCACTTCTACTTTTCGTTGATGACAAAGGGGGAGAAGTTATGATAATGATCATGCATGGGATGATGTATTGAAATTTTGATTATGCATGATTTTATGATAACATTTTGCTTGGATTCAGGATTAAAATTGCTTTTACTTGGATTCAATTTAAATTCAAGGTTTCTATCAATATGGCCTATTGATAGAGTGAGTTAAGGTTAACTCTGTCATTAATTGGTTATCATCATAAAAAAGGGGGAGATTATTGAATCTCAAATTTTGATGATGAAACCAATTGATAGTGTTTATGATATGATCTGCATTTTGAGTGATGTAGGAAGTTTCGATTAGGGAGAGAATTAAAAATAGGAAGAATCATGTTGGGCCAGGGTAAAACATGTTAGAAGATTAGACGTTGAGCCGGAGGATCGGTCGACGTATCGGTAGAAGGCTTCGAGCCATGGGTTCGGGCATTGAACCAAGAAGAGCGAAAATTGTACTAAGAAAATCGGAGTTGCGGAGGTCAACAGGTCGATTGGGTAATAAGCCGCAAGAGAGGACGATACGTCGAAGATTCGGACGAAGAACCAATGAACCAATGACATGACAGACAACATTTGATTAGCTTTGTAATAATTGTCTAGATCGAAGTAGGTTTTAGACGTAATTGGGTTGGAATTGGGCCAACTCAATTAGGGGCCAATTGGGCCCAAGTTTGGGCTGTGTTGGGCCAAGTGAAAGGCCCAAACAGTGACCCAACAGGTGGAACCGTCTATGGCACAATCTCCGAGACTATGTCAAGCGGTGGTACCGCTAGTTTGGGTGGTGGTACCTCCTAAACTCAATCTCTGGGAGACTGTCAAGCGGTGGTATTGCCAGACTGGATGATGGTATGGCCCAATGGCAGGGTGTCATGTGGTGTTACCAACAGACTGTTGAATCTTGGATTTTGATGATGAAGTCAATTGTTATTTGTTTAATCTAATCTATATGTTGAGAAAAGTGTGCAGGATTAACTAAAGTATATTGATGTTATGCATAAGTTTATGATAACATGTAGCTTGGATTTTTGAATCCAAGAGTTTCTATCAATATGTCATATTGATAGGGGGAGTTTGTTTAAATTCTGGGAGTTAAGGTTAACTCCGTCATCAATTGGTTATTATCATCAAAAAGGGGGAGATTGTTGAATCTCGGATTTTGAAGATGAAATTAATTGATAAGTGTTTATATTTTAATTTGTGTTTTGAGTGATGCAGGATGCTTCGATCAGGGAGAGACAATTAAAGCAAGAAGAATCATGTTGGGCAGGAGGAAAACATGTTAGAAGATTGGATGTCGGGCCGGAGGATCGGTCGACGTATCGACAGAAGGCTTCGGGCCATGGATTCAGGCATCGGGCCAAGAAGAGCGGAAATTACGCTAAGGATATCAGAGTTGCGGAGGTCAACTGGCCGATTGGGCAATAGGCTGCAAGAGAGGATGATGCGTCGAAGAATCGGACGAAGCGTCGATGGACCAATGACATGTCGGACAACATGATTCATGCTTAGTAATAATTGTCTAGATCGAAGTGTGTTTTTACATGTGCAAGATTAACTACGATAGAAAGGCATAAAGCAAAATAAAGTCCCAGAGTCAAGAACGTGATTTCGTTGGGAGTTCGAGAGTTCATCGGATGTCCGGATGTTCATCGAAAGTTCTATCAAAATTGATCGAGAAGTCTGGGAGCTTACTAAAGAAGCTCATCGGAACTCACCAAGAAGATCAATATGAAGTCCAGGAGCTTGCCGAGAGTCCGTTGGAACATTGCCGAGAGATCGTGGGAAGTTCGTTGAAAGATCGCCGGAAGCTCGCTAAAAGAAACCTAGACTTAGAGACTTTGTTTAGCTTAGTAAATGTCTTAAAATTTATAGTTAACATATAATTAGGATTAGAATTGGGCCAACCCAATTAGAGGATAGTTGGGTCAAGTTTGGACTATGTTGGGCCAAGAGAAAGGCCCAAACAGTGACCAAACAAGTGAAACCGTCGTGATAGTCTCTGAGACTGTGTCAAGCGGTGGTACCGCCCAGACATAGTCTTATATGTGGTGGTACCGGCAAACTGGGTGGTGGTACAGCCCAGTGTCAGACTGCAGGCGGTGGTACCGCCCGGTGCAGGTGGTGGTACCGCCTATACCCTGTAATTTTAGGGGAATGAATTTTTGGCTCTAAATTTGAATCTATTTGGGGCCTATAAATATCTCAGCTATTCTTGCATAGACAAGCAAGAAATATTGAGCAAAACTCTGTGATTCCAAAGTTGTAAACCTTAGAAAGTTTAGTTCCCTCCTCCCAAAGCTTAGAGAGAGTTCTAAGGGAGGTGTGAGAGGGATACCTTATAAAAGAGGGTTGTAAGAGTTGTCTCCTAAACCCAGTAAAAGGAGAAGAGGGGTGTAAGAAGGATGTTGATCTTTGCCTATTAAAGGAAGATCGATAGTGGATGTTGGTGGCCTCGATGGAAGAGGAATCAGCGAAGTGGATGTAGGTCACGACGACCGAACTACTCTAAAATCTGGTTTGCATTTTACTTTGAGCAATTTATCTTTACTACAAACCTCTTTAATAGCTTACTTCTTTCAATACATTTACGAACGAGTTTCAAGTTAAGATATTTATGAAATGGTTTTCGTCGAAAACAGATTTAATCAAAATGAAAAGTTTTGAAGACGTAATTTTTACCGTTGCACTAATTCACCCCCCTCTTAGTGTCGGCTCTTGATCATAACAATTGGTATCAAAGCCTCGTGATTTCTCAGTTGGTTTAACACCCAAGAGAAATGACACTTTTCGGCTTTCAATAGGGTCACTCTCTCATTTGTCCTCCCTTTTTTAATGGGATGGACTACATATATTGAAAAACTCGAATGAGAGTTTTCTTGCTTTCTTTGGAGTTGAATTTTTGGAACATTGTCGAATCCGGTTTTAAAAGGTCTTCTCTTCCAATGAACAATTGGAATGATTTGGAGAAGAAGACTTTTTCTTTAAATGCTAGAGCTATGTATGCTCTATTTTGTGCCTTAGATAAAACTGAATTTAATCGAATTTCTATTTTCGAAACGACTTTCAACATAGGGCACACACTCTTGAAATCACACACGAAAGTACTAGCAAAGTTAAAGATTCAAAAATCAACTTTTTAATATATGATTTTGAACTGTTTCATATGAAGCCGAGCGAAACCATTGTTGACATGTACACCTATTTTACGGATGTTATCAATGGTTTAAAAGCTCTTGGCAAATGTTTTTCAAATTTTGAACTCATTAACAAGATCTTAAGATTACTTTCTAAAAGTTGGGATTCGAAAATAATAGCTATTCAAGAATAAAAAAATTTGAATACTTTTTTGATCGAAGAACTTATCGGGTCTCTAATGACCTATGAAATGATATGCAATGCATGTGAAGAACTTGAGAACCACCTTCCAAAGAACAAGAAGGATTTTGAGCTTAGAACAATTGAAGACCACTCGAGCATAAGCTCAAGTGATGGTGAACTTTGAATTTTAAATGAAAATTTTAAAACGAGAATTAAAAATTAAAAATAAACTTAAAAAGAACAAAAAGAACACAATAACTTGCTTTGAACACAAGAAGAGGGAAGAACTTTGGGATAAATCGAGCTCCTCCAATATGAAAATAAAATCAACAAAGGCGAGGTGACAAACTACGCCTTAACGGCTTTCGACGATGAGGTAATCGAAACCCCCTTAATTTATTTCGAAGTTACATGATGCATTTCATGATGCATTTCCTTTTTTATTTAGCTTAGAAAAATTATTTTTTTAAAATTACATAATATAATGAAAATGCAAAAAATTAGGAATCATGCTTATCATGCTAGTAATTTTGAAAATAATCATGAAAATTGCATATGATAAAGGAACAAAATGTTTGACTTAAATCATGCTAGATGTTTTAATAATGTGATAAAGTGATAATATGTATCTTGATGATCTTCGTATTTAATTGAAAATACTTTACGAAATCATGCTTGATGAAATAATGTAATGATGATTTGATATCATGCTTAATAAGTTTATATTTCAAAATTATGCATGATGATTCTTGATATTTATAGATTATCGATTTTTACGGTAATGAAAGTGGCTTATTGATCTTTGACGTAAAAAATCTTGTACTTTCGATTTTAAATATTGATGCACATTTTCATTTGGCATAAATGAAATAAATCACATGAATTGAAACAACTAAAAAGAGAAAAGGTTTCTCCTTGAAAAATTTATTTTTTCAACTTTATCGATTTTTCCAAAAAGGAGATTAATGAATCTATCAATATTTTTTTATGAATCTCTTGAAAATGATTTTGATGTGACGATTTGAATTTGAATAAGCTTTATCTTGATTTTTCAAGATTTATAACATGAAATCTTTTATGAACCAAGATCTCTTATTTGATCTCCCATGTTTCTTCTTGTCGTTTACCAAAGAAGAAAATTTCCTAAATGAATCATGATTTTTCAAAATTATAATTTTTATGATTCATAATGAATTGAGAGATTTTATATGCATGAATTAATATCTTGTTCTCCTACGAGATTGAATGAATTCTATCTATATCATGATATTCTAATAATTCTTTTTGTTATTTATTTAAGAGGAGATTTATTAAAATGAATCATGGTTTCTCTTAATTATCAAAATTTTAACTTGAAAATTCTTTTTCTTAATCAAGATTGTCTACTATAATTCTTTCTTTTCACTATTTGAGTTATCCAAAAAGAATCATAATATGTCTATTGATACACATGATTTATCTTCATGATCTTTGATATTTTGTCTCTCATGAAATGAAATGATTTTTATGTACAATTCCTTGTATTCATGAAATATTTATCTCATCACCCAATTAATTCTTCTTGATATTCTTTATGTGATGATATGAATACATGAAATATTCATAAATTTATTTTGATGTATACAAATAAGAAGTTTTGATCATGCATGGTAGGATTAATTTGACAAAATTGGTACCATCATGATATGAAATATTTATGATTTGAAATGATGCATACAATACTTATGAAAATGATATATTGCATATAATGTGTATCATGAATGCTCTAAATGATGAATGTTTAGTATCATGATCAAAATGTTGATAAATACTTAAAAATCTTAATGTTTTAGTATCATGTTTGATATGCTCATAATGATGATTGATTTATTTTTCGGTATCGTGCATGAAAAATGAAATGTAAGGTATTAAAATTGTGCATGTTGTACATTGAAACTATAATAATGCACAAACATGTTGAAATAAGGTTGATACTTTACCTTTGTCATAATTTGAAAATTAATGTAAAGGGTCTTCCCTTCTTTTTGACAATGACAAAGGGGGAGCAAATTTTGTTAGAATTGCTAGCTTGTAATACAAAGAGAAGCAAAGAGTTGCTATCTCAAAAGAAGCAAAAGTGCTATCTCAAGAAGCAAAACTTGCAACTTGCAAATTACTAAAGGAAGCAAGAATGTTAGCTTGCTCATCTCAAAAGAGAAGCAAAGATTGCTAACTTGCATATTTCAAGAAGCAAAAGTTGCCTTCTTGAACATCTTAAATATCGCTAGCTTACATGATATAAAACTCAAAATTTTTGCTAGCCTGCAAGGATGATAAAACCTGAGATTTATTATACAATGATTTGAACTTTTATGTCCAAACACATGAGAATTGAACTTCTCCTTTTTGCTGATGACAAAGGGAGAGAAGTATGTTGATGTTATGCATAAGTTTATGATAACATGTAGCTTGGATTTTTGAATCCAAGAGTTTCTATCAATATACCATATTGATAGGGGGAGTTTGTTTAAACTCTAGGAGTTAAGGTTAACTCCGTCATCAATTGATTGTCATCATCAAAAAGAGGGAGATTGTTGAATCTCAGATTTTGATGATGAAATCAATTGATAAGTATTTATGTTTTAATCTATGTTTTGAGTGACGTAGGATGCTTCGATCAGGGAGAGACAATTAAAGCAGGAAGAATCATGTTGGGCCGGAGGAAAACGTGTCAAAAGATTGGACATCGGGCCTGAGGATTGATCGACGTATCGACAGAAGGCTTTGGGCCATGGATTTGGGTATCGAGCCAAGAAGAGTGAAAATTTCGCCAAGGATATCGGAGTTGCGCAGGTCAACTGGCCGATTGGGCAATAGGCCACAAGAGAGGACGATGCGCCGAAGAATCGGACAAAGAGTCGATGGACCAATGACATGCCGGACAATATGATTCATGCTTAGTAAGAATTGTCTAGATCGAAGTGGGTTTTTTTATGTGTAGGATTAACTACGATAGCAAGGCATAAAGCAAAATGAAGTCCTAGAGTCAAGAACATGATTTCGTTGGGAGTTCAAGAGTTCATCGGATGTCCGGACGTTCGTCGAAGTTCTGTTAGAATTGATCGAGAAGTCCTGGAGCTTGCCAAAGAAACTCATTGGAACTCACCAAGAAGAGCATTATGAAGTCCAGGAGCTTGCTAGGAGTCCGCTGGAACATTGCAGAGAGATCGTTGGAAGTTCGCCAAAAGATCGCCGGAAGAAACCTAGACTTATAGACTCTGTTTAGCTTAGTAAATATCTTAAAATTCATAGTCAGTACATAATTAGGATTAGAATTGGGCCAACCTAATTAGAGGACTGTTGGGCCAAGTTTGGGCTGTGTTGGGCCAAGAGAAAGGCCCAAATATTGACCAAACAGGTGAAACCATCATGACACAATCTCCGAGACTGTGTCAGGCGGTGGTACCACTAGTCTGGGCGATGGTACCACCCAGGCACAGTCTTCTAGTTGGTGGTACCGCTAAACTAGGTGGTGGTGCCACCCAGTGTCAGACTGTAGGCAGTGTTACCGCCCGTACCCTAAAATTTTAAGGGTTTGAATTTTTGGCTCTAAATTTGAATCCATTTGGGGCCTATAAATACCCCAGCTATTCCTGCATGGATAAGCAAGAAATATTAAGCAAAACTCTATGATTCTAAAGTTGTAAACCTTAGAAAGTTTAGTTCCCTCCTCCTAAAGCTTAGAGAGAGTTCTAAGGGAGGTGTGAGAGGGATACCTCGTAAAAGAGGGTTGTAAGAGTTGTCTTCTAAACCTAGTAAAAGGAGAAGAGGGGTGTAAGAAGGAGATTGATCTTTGCCTATTAAAGGAAGATCAATAGTGGATGCTGGTGGCCTCGACGGAAGAAGAATCGACAAAGTAGATGTAGGTCACGACGACCAAACCACTCTAAAATCTGGTTTGCAATTGAATTTGAGCAATTATCTTTACTGCAAACCTCTTTAATAGCTTACTGCTTTCAATACATTTACGAATGTGTTTCAAGTTAAGATATTTACGAAATGGTTTTCGTCGGAAAATGATTTAATCGAAACGAAAAGTTTTGAAGATATAATTTTTACTGCTGCACTAATTCACCCCTCCTCTTAGTGCCGGCTCTTGATCCTAACATAGACTAGGCAGTCGTATTGCCTAGTGTTAGTGCTATAAGCGGTGGTACCGCCCAGCACTTGCGATGGTACTGCCAAAACCGTAAAAACCAGGGATGAGACACTTTTAGGCTCCAATTTTGAATCCACTTGAGGCCTATAAATACCCCTCTGATCTCAGATTAACAATCATAAGAATTGAGAGCAAAAAAGGCTGAAAATGTTGTTGTAAACTTGTGAGGACCCCTCTTAAACTCTAAAGTGTTAGTGAAGTTTAAGAGAGGAGGTTGTAGGGGTGTAAAGGTTCTCTCCTGAGCCTGTCAATAGGAGAATAGAGTTATAAGAAGGTGGTTAGTCTTCGCCTCTTCAAGGAAGACCGTTAGTGGATGTCGGTGGAGTGGATGTAGGTCATGACGACCGAACCGCTATAAAAATCCGATTTGCATTTACTTCTTGCTATTTACATTTATTGCAAACTGAATTCTTACTTTCACTATGCTTTTGCACGCTTTTAAGTTAAATATATTTCCTATACGAGCTTTGTCGAAACATTTTTATCGAATGAGATTTTCAACTCGACGTGATTTTTACCGCTGCACTAATCCACCCCCCCTATTTGTGCCAACTCGATCCTAACAACTTAGCCTGCAATGCCACAAGTATGCACTGTTCACCTTATCTCGTTTCCTCTTGGACACACTTATATTCATGATATGTGGAGCTGTGTCTAGCATAAACAAACCATTATGCAATGTTCCTCTCATGATGATCTCATTATATAATAGTATTAAATAACTATTATCCTCGAAAACTAATTTATATCTACTAACTATGAAACATGAAATGGAAATAATATTTTTGATAATAGATGGAACAAAATAGCATGTATCTAATGCAATAATAGCTCCACTAGGCAGATATAGGCTGACCTCGCCAATAGATACTATAGCAACTTTTGCTCTATTACCTATCTTGAGGTCCTTCTTGCCTCTTATCAATCTCTTAAGTCTTGCTAGAACTTGCAACAAATTGCAAATATGATAAGCACTATCGGTATCCATTATCCATGTGTTATTATAAGAGTTTGAAAAATAGAGACTGACCATGAATATACTTGAAGCTTCTCCAAGCTTTTGTTTTGCCCTCTCTATAATGTACTCTTTGTAGTTCCTCTTCTAGTACCCATCTTTATCATAGTGAAAGCACTGGTCTTTGTCCTTTGCAGGTCTTTCTTAGCAACCTTTGCTTTACCTAATCAGCCCTTGTCCTTGTCCTTCTTAAGGGACTTTTCTACTTTCTTTTTCTTTCTGGTCTCACTAGTATAGAGAATTGGCTTTTCTTTCTTGATAGTACTCTTTACTTCTCTCAACATATTGAGGAGCCCAAGGAGACTTACCTCAAGCTTGTTCATATTAAAATTTATTATGAACTATGAAAAGGAATATGGTAGGGACTGAAGCATAAGATCCACACACAAGTTATCCTCTAGGATCATTCCTAGAGCTGTGAGTTTCTCTATCCATTCAATCATCTTTAAGATATGCTTATGAACCGGTGTCCCCTCATACATGGTTATTTATTTATTTATCTATGAAATATATATGTTATTTATTTCTGCTGCATCTTTATTTTCAAAAAATGTTGCTTTCAAATCCCTTACGTGGCATACTTGATGTCAATAGCTTCACTGGTCTGAATTATGGGGATTAGCTCTACAACTTGAGAATTGTTCTCACAGCCGAGAAAATCATGTATGTCCTCGATATAGTGATGCCTATGCCTAAGGAAGGTGCAAGCGAGGATGAGATCGCTTGCTACGTGAAGTATATAGATAACTCTACTCTTGCTCAATGTTTCATGTTGGGCTCCATGACTCCTGAGTTACAAAGGTAGCATGAAAAGCTGGATGATAGATATATTATTCTGCATATCCGTAAACTGTTTGATGAACAGGAAGGGACTCAACGATATGAGATATTCAAGAGCCTCTTCCGCACTGGGATGACTAAGGGGACACCGGTTTAGAACCATGTTCTAAAGAAGATTGAGTGGATAGAGAAACTCACAGGTCTAAGAATGGTCCTAGAGGATAACTTGTGTGTGGATCTTGTGCTTTAGTCCCTACCAGATTCATTTTCATAGTTCATAATGAATTTTTATATGAACAAGCTTGAGGTAACTCTCCTTGAGCTCCTCAATATGCTTAGGGAGGTAGAGAGCACTATCAAGAAAGAGAAGTCAGTTCTCTATACTAGTTAGACTAAAAAGAAAAGGAAGACAGAAAAGTCCATAAAGAATAGCAAGGGTATGGTCAGACAGGGTAAAGAAAATATTGCTAAGAAAAACCCGACAAAAGACAAAGGTCAATGCTTCCACTACAGCAAAGATAGGCATTGGAAGAGGAACTACGGAGATTTGAGTAGCAATTTGAGGAGCATCTTCGCATCCACGATCGTGTAGATCACCACTAGAGAGGAGGATGGTTGACCTCCTTCATCCTCTCCCATAGATCTTTGGGAATTTAGGGATATACGATCTCTCTAAGTAATACAATTTTTTTATACGTGTAGTTTTCGGTTTCACGGGTTTTTTCGCACCAATTTTGCACAATGATAAAACCTTATTTTTTATGGGAAATTATAGGATTTTTGTTTTTTATTCTTCTACTATGCATGTGATGTCACCCTAGATTTTTCAATATATCTTATATGTTACATATTTTTTGGTGTCTATGGATCTGTGCAGTGAAAATCAGATCATGATGAGATCATGATAATGAGATTGATTCACCTTTAAACACAAACCCTAAATAATCCCGGTCATAGGTTAATCAAGAGAGATATTAAGATAATTAGATAGACTGATGTGCTATATACCCGTCCATATAATGGACATAACTAGTCTTATAGTTGCTCATATGAGGACACTAGGGATATAGTGTAGGTGCTTATTGGAGAATGAATTCACTAATCGATTTGCTTATGGAATGTTGGATAGTTGATGATACCTTATTATCAAACAGCGATTCCATTATCCCATAAGTGCATCTAGTCTTTAGATTTGAGACACCAAAGATGTCCTGTATGAGTACTCCACTCTTTGATATCGGACTTACAAGCTAGGTAATATCGATGAGGGAAGGATTCAAAAGTTATTGAAGTATGGATACTGATAAGACCCTAAGGTCTTATCATAAAAGAAAGAAGGGAATAGGAAATGATCGCTTCGAGGGGATCGACCTCCTTGATCACTTTGAGGGGATTGGCCTCTTAGGGTTTTGTCCATAGACTGAAATAATATTTCATTGTCTACCAAGAGAAACAGTTACATCATTATTTATAGAGTTCCACCAAGACTTAGACTCTAATAATAAATAAATATTAAATAAACCTCTACCCGACTCTAACTGAACTAAACAGACTCAATAAACAATTAAACTAAACAGACTCAATAAACATTATTCAAAAGCTTAGAAAATAAAGGGATCCTAACAATTCCTCTCCCTTCAAATTAGCATTGTCCTCAAGGCTAAGCAGCATCAACTCGGGGAGCTTTTCTTTCAGCACTTCAGTCACAGGCTATCTGCAATGCATCACAACCCATTGATCAAGTAAGCATGGTCTCTATCTTTTGATAGTGTAAGCAACAGGTCAGTCTTTCAGTGTAGTAATCATTGTAAGAAACTCCTAGCCTTGTATAATCAATTTTATCTTTAAACATTTGCTATCACAAGTGAAAATCCGTCCATCAGCAATCTTTACTTCGAATTTGTCATAGCCTTCAATGCGGTGGGCTAATCGGTCAATAGTCTTACTATCCATAAAATTGTTAGTGCTACCCATATCAATCAAAACTATAATATGCTGATGTTCTGGAGTTCCACCAACTTTCATTGTTTGCAGGTTAGAGTAGCCAGTTAATGCATGCATTGTATGCATAGTAGGTCCAACATCTTCATTAGAATCTATACCTTTATGATCGGAGTCCACATTCTTAGTTTCGGGTTCCTCTCCAATTGGTTCAATCATCAGAAGTTGCCCTTGTTTACATTGGTGCTCCATACTCTACTTTTCATCATAGTACAAACCCTTTGCTGATCTTTCCTTGAGTTCTTCTTGGGTTAGTTTTCGGGTGTCAAGGTTTTGGTTGGGAATAGATGGGCGGGTGGCTTGCTGATCTTCTGGTTGTTGTTGCTTCTGTTTCCATGATTTTCCCTGTTGATTTTTTCCTTATGTAAACGTGCAAATGATATCGTAGTGATCATAGTGTAGGGTTGACGAGCTTTAACTTCACACCGGATATAGTGTAGGGTTGATGAGCTTTAACTTCACATCGGATATCTAGATTAAGCCCTTCAATAAATGTACTCATTAGTTGTCATTCAGACTAATCTCTAGCTTGATTTGACAATCGTTCAAATCTGTTATGATATTCTAACATTGTAGAAGTCTAACAAATTTTGGCACCTGTATTTCTAGATCTGTGCAACATAGAACTTAAGCCCCCATCTTGTTGAAATTTGTTGAGGCTCTCCAGTAGGCTCTTTTTGAAATCATTAAGTGTTTCTTGCAGTTGGTTCTCAATTCTGATTTTCAATGCTTCCATTTGGGCTTTCATTGAGTTATCAGTGGCCATTGCATAAGACTGCAATCTATAATCTCAACTCCTGTTTTTGGTATCGGGACTAGGGCATCAATCACTGCCCTATTCGGTGCTACTATTGTGACGCAGTCAATAGTAGCACTATAGGAATGAAGGGTTGCTGCGAGGATGCGGGGAGGTAGCTGCGGTTGCTGCATGGGAGGCAGCGATACTTGTTGTGGTCACTACGTGGAGGGATCACTACTGCTGAGGGCTGGGAGGCAATGATGGTGGTGCGGCTAGGGGTAGCACCGCCAAGGGCTCATCGCTGTAGTGGCTTCGATGGTGCGGATGGAAGGTAGCGTTGCTCTGTCTCTGTCACACTACAGAAGGAGCTGGTGACGCCGAGGGATCGCATTCCGTTGAGGAAACGGTGGTGGCTGCAGCGATCGTGGTTGCCTTGTTTTGATCACTATGAGGAGGAATGGTTGAGCGACTGTGACTATGACAGTTGCGACCCAAGGGAGGGCAGCGATGGTGGCATGATTGGGGGTAGCATCGCCGATGATAGAAGCGATGAGGGGGTGGTCCGCTGGCTGCGAAGTAGCGGTTGTGGCCCTTCTCGCTCGAGCGAGATGGGGCAGCGAGGGGGCGAAGGTCGCTAGTCAGGGAGCAGTAGCGGTGGTGGTTGAGTGGCTAGGAAGCAGCGCCAACAGTGGAGAAGGAGGCAGCGAGGGTCGTGGCAAGGATCGATGGGGTCTGCGGCAAACAGAGGGAGCTTTGTTTCTATCGCACCGTAGAAGGAAAGGTTATTGCCAGGGTTAAGAGGCAACAGTGGTGGTGCGGCTAGTTGCAAGGCCATTGAGGGTGAGGAGCAGCAAGGGGCACCGAGGCTAGGCACTGCCAGGGGGTGGTCCGTTGGCCGGGAATAGCATCGACGGCCCTTTCTCGGATGCCTTGTTTTGGTAGCCGCAAGGAGGGGAGGTTAAGCGGTTGCGGTTATGACCCACGGGGAGGCGAACGGTGGTGGCCTCTAGCCGAGAAGCGGGCGATGGTGGTCGTTGGCCGGAGAGCAGCAGCGACGGGTGGGCTAGCCGGAAGCAAGGGATGTGGGCTGCCGGCCTTCTCTCTCCTCTCTTTTTTTTTTTTTTGTGATGATGATAGCTACGACAACATTACAGCGAGAATGCCAAGGATCATTGCTTTGATATAAAATGATAAGACCCTAAGATCTTATCATAAAAGAAAGAAGGGAATAGGGAATAATCGCTTCGAGGGGATCGACGTCCTTGATCACTTCGAGGGGATTGGCCACCTAGGCTTTTGTCCACAAACTGGAATAATATTTCATTGTCTACCAAGAGAAATGATTACATCACTATTTATAGAGTTCCACCAGGACTTGGACTCTAATAATAAATAAATATTAAATAAACCTCTACCTAGTGTTGTATGTGGTCCCATGTTAACTCATGCCATAGGTGGTTACTCCTACCTCATTACTTTCATTGATGATTTCTCTTGGTATGGACATATGTACTTGATAAAGTATAAGTTCAAGTCATTTGAGAAATTCAAGGAATATAAGAATGAGGTAAAGAACTAGACTGCAAAGAGTATCAAGACTTTTCGATCAGATCGAGGAGGTGAGTACTTAAATACAGAGTTCATCCAGTTTCTCAAGGACCATGGGATTCTATCTCAATGGACACCTTCTTATATGCCTTAGCTCAATGGTGTATCCAAAAGGAGGAATCACACACTATTAAATATGGTGTAATCCATGATGAGTTTCGCTAACCTACCCATCTCATTTTGGGGATACAACCTAGAGATCGCAGCTTACCTTCCGAACAAAGTTCCAACTAAATCAGTAGTATTTATGCTATATGGCATATGGAAAGGGAAGAAGTTTGATCTTTAAGTTATTAAAATTTGGGGCTGTCCTGCCCGTATTAAAAGACACAACCTTGACAAGTTAGAATCCAGGATAGAGTGGTGCAAGTTTATAGAATACCCCAAGGAAACTTGTGGGTATTATATTTATCATCCAAAGGATTAAAAGGTCTTTGTAGCCAAGAGGCCAATGTTCCTTAAAAAGGAACACATTCTTGGTAGAGATAATGGGAGTATGATAGAGTTGAGCGAGGTTAGAGAACCTAGCTCAAGTATCATTTTATAACCAAATTCTTTTTAGGTATCTAGTATTGGGAAATCTGGGGTGACATCACATACGTAGTAAAAGAATAAAAAATAAAATCCTAGAATTCTTGTAGAAAAAGGTTTCTTATTATCATGCAAAACTTGATGCGTAAAAAATCGTGAAACCAAAAAACTACGCATAAGAGAATTACCTAGGGAGATTGTATATCCCTGAATTCCTATATATCTATGGGTTTAGATAAAGGAGTTCAAATGTCCTCCTCTCTAGCGATAATCGACATGGCAGGGGCTACGAAGATGCTCATCAAATCGTTGCCCAAAACTCTTCCTCGCGCGCACCACGTAATCAAGAAGGGGCTGCCCCTTCTTGCTGTCCACATGCCCTAAATAGCGGCTATAGTATGAGGAGGAAAGGGAGAGAGGAGAATAGTAATCGCTTAAATCTCAACTAGAAAACTTGTAAGAGGAATGCGTAGCATTACGTTTATCAAAGACAAAGTTTGTGATGCATGTCAACTAGAAAAATAAATAAAAAGTAGTTTCAAATCAAAGAATCAAATAAGCACCTCTAGACCATTACAATTGATCCATATGGATTTATTTGTACCAATTGATATAACAAGCCTAGAAGGTAGTAAATATGTCTTTGTAATTATTGATTATTATAGTAGATACACTTGGACATACTTCTTGGTACACAAAAGTGATTACTTTAAATATTTTTTTAAATTTTGTAAACTTGTTTAAAATAAAAAGGGCTTTATGATTTCATCTATTCATAGTGATTATAGTGGTGAGTTTCAAAACCATGATTTTAAAAAAATTTATGAGTCAAATGGGTACAACCATAATTTCTCTACTCTAAGAAATTCACAACAAAATGGAGTAGTTGAAAGAAAAAATAGGAGCTTACAAGAAATGGCAAGAACCATATTAAATGAACATAGCCTACCCAAATACTTTTGGGTCATAGCCGTTAACACAATATGCTATGTCATGAATAGGGTTCTCGTAAGACCTTTACTTTCCAAAACTCCCTATGAATTGTGGAACAATAAAAGACCCAATATTTCGTATTTTAAAGTTTTCAATTGTAAATTTGAAATGAAAAAGATGTCTTAGGAAAATTTGATGTAAAATCTGATGAAAGTATTTTTCTTGGTTATTCCTCTATGTCTAAAGCTTTTCGTGTCTTTAATAAATGAACTTTGGTTATAGAGGAATCTATTCATGTTATTTTTAATAAAATTTTAAAATTTAAGAAAAATAATTTTGATGATGATTTTGATTTTAATACTTTGAATTTAAATAAAAATTCTCCTCTCCCTAGTAACTTGGATGCATCTACTTCCAAAGAATCTTTACCTAAGGAATAGAAGTATGTAGATGCTTATCTTAAGGAACTAATCATTGGAGACACATCAAAAGGTATTCAAACTCGTTCTTCTTTTAAAACTTTTGTGTGAATGCAACCTTTTTATCTCAAATTGAATCAAAATGCATTGATAAAGCCCTAAAAGATGATATATGGGTTATTGCAATACAAGATGAGTTAAATCAATTTGAGAGAAATGATGTATGGAAGCTTGTTCCTAGACCTAGTGACCATTTAGTAATTGGTACTAAATGGGTCTTTAAAAACAAGCAAAATGAACTTGGTATCGTAGTTAGAAACAAGGATAGATTAGTGGTCAAAAGTTTTAACTAAGAAGAAGGTATCGATTATGAAGAAACCTTCGCTCCTGTGGCTAGACTTGAAGCCATAAGGATTCTCCTTGCCTATACTAGTTGTAATAATTTTAAGTTATTTCAAATGGATGTTAAAAGTATTTTTCTTAATATGTTTATTTACAAAGAAGTTTATGTAGAACAACCACCCGAATTTGATAATGCTATTTTTTTAAATTATGTTTTTAAGTTGTCTAAGGCTCTCTATGGTTTGAAATAAGTCCCAAGGATTTGGTATAAGAGACATAGTTCCTTTCTAATTAAGAATAATTTTTTGAAAGGCAAGGTTGATACCATATTGTTTATTAAATATTTTGAAAATGACTTTCTTATAGTTCAAATTTATGTTGATGATATCATTTTCGGTTCTTCAAATGAGTCTTTTGCCAAAAGTATGAGTCAAGAGTTTGAAATGAGTTTAGTGGGTGAATTAACTTTCTTCTTAGGATTGCAAATAAGCAACTAAGTGATGAAATTTTTGTTAGTCAAACTAAATATGCTTTAGATCTATTAAAATAGTTCAATATGGATAGTTCTAAGGCTATGAACACACCAATAAAAACTTCCATAAAGTTAGATATGGACCATGATGGAGAAAATTTTTATCTAAAGACTTATAGGGGTATGATAGGTAGTTTACTATATCTCACCGCAATTAGACTAGATATTATATTTAGTGTTGGACTTTGTGCTAGATTTCAATCTAATCCCAAGCAATCTCACTTTAAAGTTGTTAAAATGATTTTTAGATACCTAAAAGGAACTCCTAATATAGGTTTATGGTATCCAAAATATCAAAATTTTAAATTGATTGCTTACGCTGATTTTGATTTTGCTGGATCTAGCGTAGATAGAAAAAGCATTTCAAGAACATATCAACTCTTAGGTCATGCACTTGTCTCTTGATCTTCTATGAAACAAAACTTGGTTGCATTATCTATAGCCAAAGCTGAGTATATAGAAGTAGGTGCCTATTGTGCACAAGTTATATGGATGATAAACACTTTAGAAGATTATGAAATTCACATAAAAAACATCCCTATAAAATACGATAATACTAGTGCAATATATTTAACAAAAAATCTCATTCAGCACTCTAGAACTAAACATATTAACATTCGACATTATTTTATTAGAGATTATGTTAATAACCATGATATATTTTTAGAATTTATTGATACAAAAGATCAATTACTAATATCTTTACAAAACCTTTAAATAAGGAATAATTTGATTTTATTAGTGTTGAATCTTGGATTTTGATGATGAAACCAATTGATAGTGTTCATGATTTGATCTGTGTTTTAAGTGATGCAGGAAGCTTCGATCAGGGAGAGATAATTAAAGCAGGAAAAATCATGTTGGGCCGGAGAAAAACATATCAGAAGATTGGACGTCGAGCCAAAGGATCGATCGACATATCGGCAAAAGGCTTCGGGCCATGGGTTCGGGCATCAAGCCACGAAGAGTAAAAATTATGCTAAGGAAATCGGAGTTGCGGAGGTCAATTGGCTGATTGGGCAAGAACTTTGGTTATAGAGGAATCTATTCATGTTATTTTTAATAAAATTTTAAAATTTAAGAAAAATAATTTTGATGATGATTTTGATTTTAATACTTTGAATTTAAATAAAAATTCTCCTCTCCCTAGTAACTTGGATGCATCTACTTCCAAAGAATCTTTACCTAAGGAATAGAAGTATGTAGATGCTTATCTTAAGGAACTAATCATTGGAGACACATCAAAAGGTATTCAAACTCGTTCTTCTTTTAAAACTTTTGTGTGAATGCAACCTTTTTATCTCAAATTGAATCAAAATGCATTGATAAAGCCCTAAAAGATGATATATGGGTTATTGCAATACAAGATGAGTTAAATCAATTTGAGAGAAATGATGTATGGAAGCTTGTTCCTAGACCTAGTGACCATTTAGTAATTGGTACTAAATGGGTCTTTAAAAACAAGCAAAATGAACTTGGTATCGTAGTTAGAAACAAGGATAGATTAGTGGTCAAAAGTTTTAACTAAGAAGAAGGTATCGATTATGAAGAAACCTTCGCTCCTGTGGCTAGACTTGAAGCCATAAGGATTCTCCTTGCCTATACTAGTTGTAATAATTTTAAGTTATTTCAAATGGATGTTAAAAGTATTTTTCTTAATATGTTTATTTACAAAGAAGTTTATGTAGAACAACCACCCGAATTTGATAATGCTATTTTTTTAAATTATGTTTTTAAGTTGTCTAAGGCTCTCTATGGTTTGAAATAAGTCCCAAGGATTTGGTATAAGAGACATAGTTCCTTTCTAATTAAGAATAATTTTTTGAAAGGCAAGGTTGATACCATATTGTTTATTAAATATTTTGAAAATGACTTTCTTATAGTTCAAATTTATGTTGATGATATCATTTTCGGTTCTTCAAATGAGTCTTTTGCCAAAAGTATGAGTCAAGAGTTTGAAATGAGTTTAGTGGGTGAATTAACTTTCTTCTTAGGATTGCAAATAAGCAACTAAGTGATGAAATTTTTGTTAGTCAAACTAAATATGCTTTAGATCTATTAAAATAGTTCAATATGGATAGTTCTAAGGCTATGAACACACCAATAAAAACTTCCATAAAGTTAGATATGGACCATGATGGAGAAAATTTTTATCTAAAGACTTATAGGGGTATGATAGGTAGTTTACTATATCTCACCGCAATTAGACTAGATATTATATTTAGTGTTGGACTTTGTGCTAGATTTCAATCTAATCCCAAGCAATCTCACTTTAAAGTTGTTAAAATGATTTTTAGATACCTAAAAGGAACTCCTAATATAGGTTTATGGTATCCAAAATATCAAAATTTTAAATTGATTGCTTACGCTGATTTTGATTTTGCTGGATCTAGCGTAGATAGAAAAAGCATTTCAAGAACATATCAACTCTTAGGTCATGCACTTGTCTCTTGATCTTCTATGAAACAAAACTTGGTTGCATTATCTATAGCCAAAGCTGAGTATATAGAAGTAGGTGCCTATTGTGCACAAGTTATATGGATGATAAACACTTTAGAAGATTATGAAATTCACATAAAAAACATCCCTATAAAATACGATAATACTAGTGCAATATATTTAACAAAAAATCTCATTCAGCACTCTAGAACTAAACATATTAACATTCGACATTATTTTATTAGAGATTATGTTAATAACCATGATATATTTTTAGAATTTATTGATACAAAAGATCAATTACTAATATCTTTACAAAACCTTTAAATAAGGAATAATTTGATTTTATTAGTGTTGAATCTTGGATTTTGATGATGAAACCAATTGATAGTGTTCATGATTTGATCTGTGTTTTAAGTGATGCAGGAAGCTTCGATCAGGGAGAGATAATTAAAGCAGGAAAAATCATGTTGGGCCGGAGAAAAACATATCAGAAGATTGGACGTCGAGCCAAAGGATCGATCGACATATCGGCAAAAGGCTTCGGGCCATGGGTTCGGGCATCAAGCCACGAAGAGTAAAAATTATGCTAAGGAAATCGGAGTTGCGGAGGTCAATTGGCTGATTGGGCAATAGGCTGTAAGAGAGGATGATGCGCCGAAGAATCGGACGAAGTGTCGATGAACCAATGACATGTCAGACAATATTTAATTCAAGCTTTGTAATAATTGTCTAGATCAAAGTAGGTTTTAAGTGTGCAGGATTAACTATGGTAGCGATCAAGGCATAAAGCAAAATGAAGTCCCGAAGTTAAGAACAAGATTTCGTTGGGAGTTCGAGAGTTCGTTGGAAGTTTGGACGTTCATCGAAAATTCTACCAGAATTGACCGAGAAGTCTAGGAGCTTACTAAAGAAGCTCATCGGAACTTGCTAGGAAGATTATCATGAAGTTTCGAAGCTTGTCGAGAGTCCACTAGAACATTACCAAGAGATTATCGGAAGTTCACCGGAAGAAACCTAGACTAACCGGACCGAATTTGCTTAGTGTATGCCTTAAAATTCATAGTTAGCACATAATTGGGTTGGAATTGGGCCAACTCAATTAGGAAACAATTGGGCCCAAGTTTGGGCTATGTTGGGCCAAATGAAAGGCCCAAGCAGTGACCCAATAGGTGGAATCGTCATTGCACAGTCTCCGAGACTATATCAGGCAGTGGTACCACCAGTTTGGGTAGTGGTACCACCCAAACTCAATCTCCGAGACTATCAAGCGGTGGTACCACCAGTTTGGCCGGTGGTACCACCCAGACACAATCTCCCAAGCGATGGTACCACCTAGTGTCAGTGTTGTAGGCGGTGGTACCGCCCAGCACAGATAGTGGTACCGCCAAGACCGGGGAAACCTGAGATAAGACCATTTTTGGCTCTAATTTTGAAGCCATTTGGGGTCTATAAATACCCCAGTTATTCCTGCTTAGAGTAGTATGAATTAAGCATGAAATTGAGTTGAAAAAGGGGAAATAATACTTAAGAAAAAATTAAGAAACTCTCTTAGGATTTAGGATCACTTCTTCCTAGTATTTAGAAGTTTGTCTAAAGAGAGAAGTGAGGTCTAAGAAAGAGAGGCTTGTAAGGGTTGTCTTCTAAACTCGTGAAAAGGAAAAAGAGTATAAAAGGGTGGTTGATCTTCGCCCATTGAAGGAAGATCGTTAGTGGATGCCGATGGCCTCGACGGAAGAGGAATTGGGAGTGGATATAGGTCATGACTACTGAACCACTATAAAACTCGGTTTGCATTTCTATTCTTGCAATTTATCTTTACTGCTTTCACTATGCTTATGAATGAGATTTGAAGTTTTCTTTCCGATATTGGTTTTTTCGAACGAAGAATTTTTCAAACCGGTGATTTTATCTACTGCACTAATTTACCCCCTCTCTTAGTGCTGACTCAATCCTAACAGTTGGTATCAGAGCTACGTTTTTTCTCATTTGATTTAACACCCAAGAAAAATAACTTTTTTGGGATTTCAAGAGGGTCACTCTATCATTCATCCTCTTGTGTTCATTGGAATGGACTACACATATTGAAAAACTCGAATGAGAGTTTTCTTTCTTTAAATGCTAGAGCTATGAATGCTCTATTTTGCATCTTAGACAAAAATGAATTCAATCAAGTTTCTACTTATGAAACGACTTTTGACATTTGGCACACATGAAGGCACTAATAGAGTTAAAGACTCTAAAATAAATATTTTGATGCGTGATTTTGAATTATTTCGTATGGAACTAAGTGAGACTATTGGAGACATGTACACTCATTTTACATATGTCGTCAATAGTCTAAAAGCTCTTGATAAAAGTTTTTCGAATATTGAATTTGTGAATAAAGTTTTACGAATCACTTTCTAAAAATTGGGATTCGAAAGAAACACCAATGCAAGAATTAAAGAACTTGAACTATTTTCTTATTAAAGAACTTATTGGGTCTTTGATGACCTATAAAATGACTTATGTGGCACTTGATGAACTTGAGAACAACCTTCCAAAGAACAAAAAGGATTTGATACTTAGAACAAATGAAGGCCTCTCAAGCGAAAGCTCAAGTGATGATGACTTTGAACTCTTAACTATAAAGCTTAAAAAGTTCTTAAAACAAGAATCAAACAACAAAAATGAACCTAGAAAGAAGAAGCTACAAAAGAAGAAGAAAACACTAAAGGTGGCTTGGGATGAATCGAGTTCATCCGAAGATGAAGAAAAAACCAACAAAGGCAAGGTGACATGTTAGGATCGAGAGCACTAAGAGGGTGCAGCGAAAAACTTTCGATGATTTTAAGTTTACGTTTGTACGATAAAAACGATTTCGATGCGAAAGCCGATTCAGAAAATTCTTCAACTTAATATTAAGTGAAAGTAGAGTTGAAGTAAAGTAATGGAGGCAGTTTGCAGTTTAAGATAGAGAGCAAAGGCCAAACACCCTTTTACAGCTCTACTCCTTTTGACGGGCTTAGGAGACAACCCTTACAGATTTTTCACTCCTCTCTTGAATGATCAAAACTTAGAAGAAAAGAGGGAGAAGAACTTTTGGCCTTTACAACACTTTTGAGCTCTAAAAATCACAGAATAAGATCAAGATTTCGGTGTCCTTTCATGCAGGAAACGGTGGGGTATATATAGGCCCCAATCTAGTTTGAATTTGGGGCTAAAAAATGTCATCTCCCGGATTTCTAGGGTCCTTGCGGTACCACCGCCTGACTCGGCGGTACTACCTCCTGACTGGGCGGTACTACCTCCTGACAAAGCTCAGAGACGGAGCTCTAGCAGTACCACCGCCTAACAAGGGCGGTTCCACCGTCAGGCAAAGCTCGGAGACCGAGCTCAGGCGGTACCACCGCTTGTCAGGGGCGGTTCTACTGCTTGGCAAAGCTCATAGACCGAGCTTAGGTGGTACCACTGCCTAACAGGGGCGGTTCCACCGCTTGGCAGAGCTCGGAGACCGAGCTCCTGGGCGGTGCCACCGCCAACCCAGGCTGTGCCACCACCGGCCAGGAAATCTGGGTCCGAATGGGCTGATCCATTCGGCCCAATTTGGGTCTCTCAAGGGCCCAATTGCCCCAAGATTAAGTTAATGGGATCACCTCCCATTTCTAACTTAATCATCATGCTAACTATGTTATTTTAAGACATTTATTGCAACTAGCTCCGGTGCGTCAATCGCTTATTCCGGCGAGCTTCCGGCGAACTTCCGGCAAACATCCGACGATCCTTCGGCGATGCTCCAGCGAACTTCCGGTAAACTCCTGGACTTGCGATGATCCACTTGGCAAGTTCTGACGAGCTTCTTTGGCAAGCTCTGGACTTATCGGATTTGTTCCCGCAAAACATCCAATGACCGTTCGGACTTCCGTCGAACTCTCGAACCCCCAATGTGATCATGGTCTTGACTTTGGTGCAACTCCTACTGCATGTCTTACTTTCATCGTAGTTAATCCTGCACACTTA
>LVTN01000977.1:45087-55252 GCA_001649415.1 Musa itinerans | reverse complement strand
AACCCAATTAGGGGCCAGTTGGGCCCATGTAAGGACTATGTTGGGCCTAATGAGAGGCCCAAACAGTGTCCCAAGAAGTGTCACCGTCGTAGCATAGTCTTTGAGACTATGTCAGGCGATGGTACCGCCAGTCTGGGTGGTTGTATCGCCCCTGGCAGGGTGTCAGGCGGTGGTATCGCCTAGCACAGTGTAAGTGTCAGACTGACACTAGCGGTGGTACAACCTAGCATAAGCGATGGTATCATCCGTACCTAGGAAACCCAGGATGAGATATTTTTAGGCTCTAAGTTTGAATCAACTTGAGGCCTATAAATACCCCTCTCGTCCCTGGTTAACTTACACAAGTATTAAGAGTAAAAAAGTTAAGAAATGCTGCTGCAATCTTATGTGAGCTCCTCTCAAAGTTCTAAGTGTTAGAATAGTTTGAGAGAGGAGTGAGTGGGGGTGTAAGGGTTATCTCCTAAACTTGGTAAAAGGAGAATCGAGTTGGCAAAGGTGGTTGGTCTTTGCCTATTGAAGGAAGACCGATAGTGGATACTGGTGGCCTCGATGGAAGAGGAATCGGCGAAGTGGATGTAGGTCACGATGATCGAACCACTATAAAAATCTGGTTTGCATTTCTCTTTTGCAATTTACTTTACTACAAACCACTTTACTTGCTTTACATCCACTATGCTCTTCCATACGCTTTCAAAGTTTATACCTTTACGAAATAATTTTTCACTGGTAACGAATTTAATCGCAATGAAGTTTTGAACCGACGTAATTTTTATTGCTACACTAATTCACCCCCCCTCTTAGTGCTGACTCTTTTCCTAACATTACACACATCACATGGTCCATGATCATCCATCCACATCATACATCATATGCACAAATCATCACTATATAGGACTATTAGATAATAATTCTAATAATTAATTAAACTATTTAATTAATTATTCTACAGTATTTTGGGAACCCTACCATAGGGTGCCCCAAAATGATAGGTAGTTCCTTAAATGGCTAGGAAATCTCAACCACTAAGGACACCTTTGTGGCTATGAATCCTAGGCCATTGGACTGCCTTGTTTGGCTTGGAAACCCTAGCCACCAAGGAGTCCCTTGCAGCTAGGAAACTATGGTTGCGGGGCTGCCATGGGTGTCCAGGAATTTTGGCTGCTTGTGTGCCCTATGTGGCCAAGAGTCCTAGCCACCAGGGCAACCCCTACGGCCATGAAACCTAGGCTGCTAGGGGCACCCTTTGCAGCCAGGTTTCTTGGCTGTAGGGGCTGCCATGCCCATGACTGAGAGCCCCTTCGTGGCTCTCAGCCTTGTAATTCTTGGCCAGGCAAGCAGCCTTTGGCCATGGTGAAGGGCAGCAACAGTTACTTGCCCTTTTTCTCCACTTTTGTGTCAACTTCCTTGACATCAAAAGCCCTCTATAAAACACCTTATAATAGAAAACAATTTGTAGCACATATTTGTAATCTATGATAAAAAACTTATAGCAATCGTGCAAAACAATTTCAATGTGATTGAACACAACACATGTAGTTTAAAATCCAATCTTTTGCACGAGCAACTTGGCTTTGATACCACTATTGGGAAATTTGGGGTGATATCATATACACAGTAGAAGAATTGAAAATAAAATTTCAAAATTTTCACAAAAAAAAAGGTTTCTTATCATCGTGTAAAAGTTGGTATGCAAAAAACCATGAAACCAAAAAACTGCACATAAGAGAATTACCTAGGGAGGTCGTATATCCCTGAATTTCTACAGATCTATGCGATTAGATGAAAGAGTTCAAATGCCCTCCCCTCTAGTGGTGATCCACACTATAGGGGCTATGAAGATGCTCTTCAAATTGTTACCCAAAACTCTTCCTCGCATGCACCATACAATCAAGAAGGGGCTGCCCCTTCTTGCTGTCCACATGCCCCAAATAGGGGCTACAGTATTATAAGGAGAGGGTGAGAGGAGAATAGGAGGTGACAGCCATAAAAAACCAAGCCCATGGCCCTTTGGTTTCCTCATATTTATAGAGGCCCCTTGTCAACTTAACCCTAATGGATACTACCATATTGGGTATTGGATCTTCATCCAACTACCCAAGCCTATTAGATTATGGGTCTCTACCAAATAATCTCTTATTGGCTCTTATTGGATCAAATCAATAGGATCCAATAATTCAGGAGTTTACTAGATATCCAATAAGATAGGGGTTCCAACGGATATCTCATATCCAAACTTCTACTCATCGTAACACCTACCTATGTGTGCGACCCTCTAGGCTCAATATCGAGCTTGTCATGAGTCATACCAATCAGAACTCCTTCTGACTCAATGAATTATTATCTCTATAATAATTTACTTGACTCATCGACTACAAACGTACTAGACCACTACGCCACTATCCCTAGATAATACAAGAGAATCTAATCCACTAGACCTATTAGTCCTAATTTATCATGTATCTATAGTCTCTCATCCATCTAATACCCTAGAGACTGTATACCGGACATGGTGCTATCAGGCCTATACTATTTCTACTCGAGTCTCGCTCTAATCAGATTCTCTCGGAGAACTCTTTATATCTCAATCCGAATGACCCTGACAAAGAGTGGAGTACTCATACAAGACATCCTTGGTGTCTCAAGTCTAAGGACTAGATACACTATTGGGTCTATAGAATCACTATTTAACAATAAGATATCATCAACTATCCAGCATTCCGTGAGCGGATCAATCAGTGAACTCATTCTCCAATGAGCACCTGCACTATATCCCTAGTGTCCCTACATGAGTAGCTATAAGACCAGTTGCCTCCATCATTTAGATGGGTATATAGTATACTAGTCTATCTAGTTATCTAGATGTCCCTCTCAAGTAACCTATGATCAGGATTATTTAATATATGTGTTTAAAGGCAAATCGGTCTCATTATCGTAATCTCATCACGATCTGATTCTTATTGTATATATCCATGGACATCACAATATATATATTTATACAACAAGTAATATAAAGTGATAAAATGTCAAATAATATAATAAATAAAAAGTGTACGTGTCATGTCACACATGTCATCACTCACGTGATTGGGTTGTAGGGCACCTATGACTAGCACCTAGCACACAAGTTTCAACTTTATAGAGGTCTGGTAGAACACCTCATCCTCTTGAAAGATACATGGGATGTATCAAAGGAGAGGATGTTGAGGATATTAATCCTCAGACCTATAAGGAGGCTATTACGAGTATAGACTCTAGGAAGTGGTAAGAAGCCATGAATTCTAAGATGGATTCCATGTACTCCAACAAGGTTTAGAACCTAGTTGATACACTAAAAGGGTATTGTTCCCATTAGTTGCAAGTGGATCTTCAAGAAGAAGATCAGAGTAGATGAAAGGGTGGAGACCTATAAAGCAAGGCTAGTGGCTAAGGGGTATCGTCATAGGCAAGGTGTTGACTTTGATGAAACCTTCTCACCCATAGCCATGCTAAAATACATTTGAATTCTATTAGCTATTGTAGTACATTATGATTATGAGATTTGGCAGATGAATGTAAAAACCATATTCCTTAATAGCAACCTTGAGGAGGAGGTATATATGATATAGCCTAAGGGATTCATGTCCAAAGAAAGTCCAAATAAGGTGTGTAGATTACTTAGGTTTATCTATAGACTCAAGTAAGCTTCCTAAAGTTGGAATATAAGATTAGATGATGTGACCAAATCTTATGATTTTGTTAAGAATGAAGATGAGCCTTGTATGTATAGAAAGATAAGTGAGAGTGCTATCACCTTCTTGGTGCTATATGTGGATGACATCCTAATCAATGGAAATAATGTAGTGTCAAAACCCTTGCAGATTATAAGCTTGGGGTTAATCTCTTTAGATGATCGGCCTCCTTGGAACTCTATAGGGGTTCCTTCCTCTAAGTTGCTGCTCAAAGGCTATAGAAAAGATTCATCTATTGCTTATCAAAAGAGGATGAATACATGGCTATTTATAGGGTTTCTAAACCCTAACTCCTAATAGGACTCCTATTCAAGACTCTTACTTCTAACCAACTCCTAATAGGATGCCTACTCAAGACTCCTATTCCATTACAACTCCTAATTTTTCTCTAAGAAATAACATCCAAACCATAACTGGCCTCTTCACCTCTTTAATAGGGGTTGGCTTAGGTAGGTTTTACATGAATGTCCCTCTCAATTAGGACTCTCCTAGCTAGAGTCCTAATAGACCCGCCCTCTTTAAATTAGCCTTGTCCTCGAGGGTGACTATCCATGAATTCTGGGAATTTGATCTTCAAGTCGTTATAGTTCTCCTAAGTGGCACCTTCTATTGGTAAGTTTGCCCACTATATTAGCACTTTAGTAGTGGATCGTCATTGTCGGGTTATGGTCCGTCGATCAATAATGGCACTCGACTAGGTCTGGAGTTCTCCTTGGGTAGTCATATTTGGTGGATGGCTTTGGGGTGTCTCCAAGCACCTGTTCACCACTTTTGTTTGGCCATCGATTTGTGGGTGATACGCTGTACTCCTTTTCAATTTAGTGCCCTACATTTGGAATAACTTTGTCCAAAATCTGCTCGTGAAAATGCAAGTAGAATTTGGCACAAGCATAATACGTCCATTATAGCATAATTCTTTTGAGTCCCAACTATAATGAGCCATGAAGCTTAGTGCTTCCTCCAATTTTTTTATGATCTTACTAGTCTCCGAATCTTCCTATCATTCCATCTTAATATCCTCAAGGAAGTCGCTAGTCGGAAGTGAAACGACCGAAAATTCAAGTTGCTTGGGTAGTCACGAAAGCGCATCTGCAACAACATTCTCTTTCCCCTTTTTGTAAGTTATTTCATAATCATATCCAAGAAGCTTTGTTATCTATTTTTGCTGCTCGGGGGAACATATCTTCTACTTCAAGAAATATTTTAGCCTTTTATGGTTGGCCTTGATTTGAAAGCATCTCCCGATCAAGTATGGTCTCCACTTGGCCACCGCATGCACAATCGCGAGCATCTTCTTGTCATAAAAAGTCATCTTGAGATCGGAAGGAGATAATGCCTTACTAGTATAAGTGAGAGGGCAACCATCTTGCATTAGTACAACACCAATTCCGACTCCGAAAGCATCAGCTTCAATAACAAAAGTCTTGCCGAAGACGGGTGCTGTCGTCATTGTGGCTTTAAGTTCGTCGAAGGTGGTGGTGGCTTTGTCCGACCATTGGAAAGAATCTTTTTTTAGCAAGGAAGTAAGTGGTGTATTGATCTTTCCATAGTTTTTCACGAACTTATGGTAGTAGCTTGTTAAACCCAGAAAGCCATGTAGCAATTTTATGTTCCTTGGGGTCGGTCGGTTTTGCATTACTTCAATTATGGAGGGGTCCACCGCTACACCTTCCTCTGATATGATATGCCCAAGATATTCTATCTTCTATTGAAGGAAGAAAAAATTCATAGTGGTCGTTGTGTGTTCGAAATGTGGTTTTTGGTATGTCTTCTTCGCACACTCATTTTCGATGATACCCGGATCGAAGGTCGAGCTTTGTGAAGATTCGTGCTCCCTTTCATCCAGCAATTCATCTACTTCTAGAATAGGGTATTTGTCCTTGATGGTAATGTCATTTAAAGCTCGATAGTTGATACACATCCGCCAAGTTTTGTTCTTCTTGCGTACAAGTAACACCGATGAGGAATAGGGGCTGTAACTTGGTCGAGCTACCCCTGTTTCAAGTATCTCCATTACAATCTTTTCAATTTCATCCTTCTAGAGGTGAGGATATTGGTACAGCCGAGTGTTTGCTAGTGGCTTGCTCGGAAGGATTGGAATACGATGGTCATGTTGCCGCGTAGGAGGAAGATCGCGTAGCTCAACAAAAATGTCAGCAAATTCAGCAAGCAATTGGGCAAGATTTTGATCTTCAATTTCTATTTTCTTCCCCTCTGGTTGTTGTTGGAGATGCATCAAAAATCCACTATTTACCTTGTGCAAAACTTTCTCCATTCGTTGGGTCGAAACAGTGGTTACATTGTTTCCGCGCTCTCCGCTTAGGATGATCTATTTGCCTTTACAATAGAATTTCATAATTAATTTGGAGAAGTTTCAAGAGACATCACCTAGCATAGTCAGCCATTTTATGCCAAGCATGGCCTCATAGTCATCAATTGGTAGGAGGAAGAAGCCGGTGATAATTTCTTGGTCTTGCAGTAATAGTTTCACCTACGGGAATCTTTGGCTGCACTTTAGGATTCTGCCGTCGGCAACCTTTACATCGAACTTGCTGCAACCTTCGATATGCAGTGCCATCTGAGCAGCAACCTTACTGTTTAGGAAGTTATTAGTGCTGCCCGTGTCGATGAGAATAGTGATTAGTTGTTGTTTGAGAAGGCCTCCAACTTTCATCGTGTGTGGGTTTGAGTAGCTGGCTAGTGCGTGTACCGTAACGTCGGTCGGTTATGACTCTTCTTCTACATCTTCTTCTTCATGTTCAAGGCTCTCTTTTGGATATTCAATGACTTCATCTTCTCCTAGTTCAATCATAAGAAGTCTCCCTTTTCTACAGCGATGCTCGCGGCTCGTCGCAATGCCAACATAACCCATTCGTAGATCGCTCCCGAAGTTCTTCTCTTGTCAACCTTTTGGCGCAAGGACTTGGTTGATAGTGGGGGGGGCTTCAATATTGTAGGTCGAGGAGCAATCCTAGTCCTCCGGGCTTCATGGTTCAATCGCTGCTCTTGAAGTCGTGCAAAAGAGATGGCTGTCATAAGCGTGTATTGTTGTCGCACTTTAACTTCTCCCCGGATCTCCGGCTTCAAGCCCTTAATGAAGGTCCCTAATAGCTACTTTTCAGACCAATCATGATTTTGATTAGATAACCTTTCAAACCTGGTTTGATACTCCTGAATGGTGGAGGTTTATCAGATCTTTGCTAGTTGTCCGTCAATGTTCTTGTAATCGGTTGTTCCGAAGTGGATCAGCAGTCCTTTGAATTGTCATCATGAGAGGACTCTATAAGTGTACTCAAACTAGTTAAACTACTGTATGGCATCCCCTTCCAGATGTATAACCGTAATTTCCACCATAGATGCGTCCGTAGTTTTGTGGTACCGAAAATATCGGGCTTGGTGGTCGGCCCAAACTGAGTTCGGTAAAGAGAGTCCGAATCTTATCCTCCATTCGCACCTCGAAGGCTTTGAATTTAGCATTGATTGCCTCCTCAGATGCCATAGTATATGCCTCCAAATCTATGATGTTAAGATCTCTCTTTTGTTGTTAAGTTAAAGGGATGTATAGGTTGAGAGATGTGATGGTCGAAAGGGTTGGTGGATTAGTGGAAGTAAGCTGCGGTTTAGGCTTGTTTTGTGGCTATTTTGGGTGTAGTTTGAGGGTTTGGTTTTGTAGAATTTTAGAGCTGTGGATGAAAGTTTTAGATCTGTGGTAGATGGTAGCAAAGGTTTAATAGAAATCAGTGGAAGTTGCTGTAGGTATGTGTTGTCTTGTAAGAGCAGAATTGTTGTCGAAGAAATAGCGGTTTCTCGATGAAATTTTCACCAAAAATTTGAGAGCTTTGAGGAGGGAATTGAAAACAAAATCTAAGTTTATATGACAGCAAGGATGTCCAATTTAATTAAAAAAATTTCTGCAGTATAACAGCAAGGAAATTGGTGCAAGTTGCAATAGCAGAATTCTCATCGAAAAATTTCAGCGGATTGTGACGAAAATTTGCAGCAACACAAAATCATTTTTAGAGATGAATTCCCCAATATATCAATCTTAGATGGAAGCCAAGATTATGAAGTGTATAAGAAATTTCGTTCAAAAATTATTGCAAATAGATCGGTTAAGGCAACAATATGCGGCTGAAATTTTCTATAGCACAGATTTTCAAGTATAGCAGATTGGATGTAAAAGATCAGTGGTTTATAAGAATTTTTTGACAAAACCAATGGTAAATCTACTTTTAGGAAGTGTCAAAGCTATCATAAAATGTTTGTAGAGATTTGGATAGAAAAAATGCAGTAGCAAGATCAAACAGACTGTGTTATACGGCTGGAATTCTACAATGTATCTTTCGTCGTAGAGATGAAATCTTTGTGATGAAAAGTTTATGCAGCAATATAAGAACAATTTTTTTTTGGATTTTTGAATAAGGATAACTAAATTGCAGTAGAAGTAAGGTAGGAAACTTGAACCTATTGCAATTCATGGGGAGATCAAAGGATGATCCGCAGTGGTGGAGATGACGGCGGAATTTGGTGACGATCTTTTAAGCAATTGTGGGAATTGCTTTGGGAGGCTGTGGAGGGCTGATGGATGGCTTTATAAGGGTAGCGAGATGCCAAGAATGTTACTCTGATACCAGGTGTTACGACCCTTGTAGATTCTAAGCTTGGGGATGATCTCTTTAGGGGATTGGCCTCCTTGGAACTCTATAGGGGTTCCTTCCTCCAAGTTGCTGCTAAAAGGTTACAGAAATAATTCAGCTATTGTATATCAAAAAAGGATGAATACATGGCTATTTATAGGGTTTCTAAACTCTAACTCCTAATAGGACTCCTACTCAAGACTCCTATTCCTTTACAACTCCTAATTCTTCTCTAAGAAATAACCTCCAAACCCTAGCTAGCCTCTTCGCCTCTTTAATAGAGGTCGGCTTATGTAGGTTTTACATAAATGTGCCTCTCAATTAGGACTCTCCTAGCTAGAGTCCTAACATATAGGAATGCTCTCTATAGTAAAGGTTTAGTTATTTAGACATTTCTCTATGAAGGACTTGGGGTAACCATCCTATATCTTGGGGATTCTGCTCTATAAAGATAGATCTAAGAGGATGCTTAGTTTTGTTGAATCTCAGATTTTGATGATAAAACCAATTAAGAGGAAGCTTCGATCAAGAAGAGACAATTAAAAGCAGGAAGAATCATCTTGGGAAAGAGAAAAACATGTCAGAAGATTAGATGTCGCGCCAAAGGATCAGTCAACATACTAATAGAAGGCTTCGGGCCATGGGTTCGGTCATCAGGCCAAGAAAAGCGGATATTGTGCCACAGAAATTGGAGTTACGGAGGTCAACTAGCCGATTGGGCAATAGGCCGCAAGAGAGGACGATGCGTCGAAGAATCAGACGAATCATCGGGCCATGGGTTCGGTCATCAGGCCAAGAAAAGCGGATATTGTGCCACAGAAATTGGAGTTACGGAGGTCAACTAGCCGATTGGGCAATAGGCCGCAAGAGAGGACGATGCGTCGAAGAATCAGACGAATCATCGATAAACCAATGACATGCTAGACAACTTTGATTCAAGCTTTATAATAATTGTCTAGATCGAAGTAGGTTTTATATTTGCAGGATTAACTACAATAGCAAGGCATAAAGCAAAATGAAGTGCTAGAGTCAAGAACAAGATTTCGTTGGGAGTTCGAGAGTTCGTCAGAAGTCCGAACGTTCGTCAGAAGTTCTGTCGGAATTGACCGAGAAGTCCAGGAGCTTGCCAAAGAAGCTCATCGGAACTCACCAAGAAGATTGTTATGAAGTCTAGGAGCTTGCCGAGAGTCCGCTGAAACATTGCCGAGAGATCGTCGAAAATTCGCCGAAAGAAACCTAGACTTACGGACTTATTTATCTTAGTGAATGTCTTAGAATTCATAGTTAGCACATAATTGGGTTGGAATTGGGCCAACTCAATTAGGGGACAATTGGGCCCAAGTTTGGGCTGTGTTGGGCTAAGTGGAAGGCTCAAACAGTAACCCAGCAAGTGGCACCATCGTGGCATTGTCTCCGAGACTGTGTTAGGCAGTGGTACTGCTAGTATGGGCAGTTGTCACGCCCCCTCAAATAATCGATAATATTAAAATTCAACAAATCAATCCAGGATCCAAACTAACGTTTGAGGACACTGAAAAACATTTAATCAAATTTACATCCATAAAAACCTGTGCAGTTTATAATCATTTCTCAGATCACTCAATAATTCACATTTATGGAAACCCAAGCCAACTTAACAAACATATTAACAACACTTACAAATCCACAAACTAAACAATTTATACAATCAAGACTACAACCATTTACCACCAATTCCTATAATCGTAACTAAATATAACATTCCAAAATTCCCAAATAAGAGAGATCTTCTAACACTTTTACATAACGTATCAATTCAGA
>LVTN01000977.1:20003-37128 GCA_001649415.1 Musa itinerans | reverse complement strand
TAGTAAAGGGAAATGAATTACACTATTGTATTGTTATTCCCCTCTTTTTGCCAATAACAAAGGGGGAGAAAGAATTGCTAGCGTGCACATCACAAAAAGAGGCAAACTTGCTAGCTTGCTCATCTCAAAAGAGAAGTAAGAAGTGCTATCTTACAAATATCAAGAGAAGCAATATTTGCCAAGTTACACATTTCAAGAAGATGCAAAAATAGTCTATCTTGCACATATCAAAAGATGTAAAATTTTGCTAACTTTCATATGTGTAAATTTGCTAGCTTGCATACTCTAAAATGATATAAATTTTCTAGCTTGCATGTTCTAAAATGTTGTAAAATTCACTAGCTTGCATGATGTAGAACTTGCTATCTTGAACATCACCAAGAATTGCTAGCTTGCAATCTCAAGAGAAGCAAAAGTGCTATCTTGTTTATCTCAAGAAGCAAAACATGTTAACTTGCACAACTAGCAAAATTTACAAACTTGCAAAACTAAAATTATTGCTAGCTTGCATGATGATAAAACTTGAGATTATGTTTATTATGTAATGATTTGACATTATGTCTAAACACTACATAGATGCACTTCTCCTTTTTGTTGATGACAAAGGGGGAGAAGTATGATGACATTATACATGATTTTATGATCACATGATTGCTTTGACTTGAATTCAATTTGAATTCAAAGTTCTATCAATATGTCATATTGATAGGGGGAGTTTGTTTAAATGTTGGGAGTTTGTTTAAACTCAGTCATCAATTGATTTTCATCATAAAAAAGGGGGAGATTATTGAATCTCAGATTTTGATGATGAAACCAATTGATAGTGTTTATCATTTAATCTATATTTTCAGTGATGTAGGAAGCTTCGATCAGGAAGAGACAATTAAAAGCAGGAAGTATCATGTTGGGCTAGAGAAAAATATGTCAGAAGATTGGACATCGAGCCGAAGGATCAATCAACGTATCGATAGAAGGCTTTGGGCCATGGGTTTGGGCATCAGGCTAAGAAGAGTAGATATTGCACTAAGGAAATCAGAGTTGCGAAGGTCAATTGGTCGATTGGGCAATAGGCCGCAAGAGAGGACGATGCACCGAAGAATCGGACAAAGTGTCAATAAACCAATAACATGCTGGACAACTTTGATTCAAGCTCTATAATAATTGTCTAGATCAAAGTAGGTTTTATGTATGTAGGATTAACTATGATAGCAAGGCATAAAGCAAAATGAAGTCCCGGAGTCAAGAACAAGATTTCGTTGGGAGTTCGAGAGTTCGTCGAAAGTCCCGACGTTCGTTGGAAGTTCTACTAGAATTAACTAAGAAGTCTAGGAGCTTTCCAATGAAGCTCATCGGAACTTGCTAAGAAGATCATCATGAAGCCCAAGAGCTTGTCGGGAGTCTGCTAGAGCATTGTCGAGAGATCATCGGAAGTTCACTGGAACATTGTCGGAAGCTCATCGGAAACTTAGACTTACGGACTTATTTAGCTTAGTGAATGTCTTAGAATTCATAGTTAGCACATAATTGGGTTGGAATTGGGCCAACTCAATTATGGGACAATTGAGCCCAAGTTTGGGCTATGTTGGGCCAAGCGGAAGGCCCAAACAGTGACCTAATAGGTGGCACCGTCGTGGCATAGTCTCCGAGACTATGTCAGGCAGTGGTACTATTAGTCTAGGCAGTGGTACCACCTATTAGCAGGGTGTTAGGTAGTGGTACCGCCCAGTGTCAGTGCTGTAGGCAGTGGTACCGCCCAGCACAGGCGATGGTACCGCTAGGACTCGGGAAACCCGAGATGAGACACTTTTAGGCTCCAAGTTTGAATCCACTTGAAGCCTATAAATACCCCTCTTATCCTTGGTTAAGATATATACAACTGAGAGCAAAAAAAAAAGGAAAACGCTATTATAATTGTGTATAAACTCCTCTCAAAACTTAAGTGTTAGTCTTATTTAAGAGAGGAGTGAAGGGGGTTGTAAAGGTTCTCTCTTAAACCTATCAAAAGGAGAATCGAGTTGTAAGAGTGATTGATCTTCGCCCATTGAAGGAAGATCGTTAGTAGATGCCGGTGGCCTCAACGGAAGAGGAATCAGTGGAGTGGATGTAGATCATAATGACCGAACCACTATAAAATTGTTTGCATTTCTATTTGAGAAATTTACCTTTACTGCAAACTGAATCTTTACTTGCCTATTGCTTTCACTGCACTCTTTTATACATTTTCAAGTTAATATATTTCTGAAATGGGTTTAATCGAAATGAAAATTTTTTAAACCGATGTAATTTTACTGTTGTACTAATTCACCCCCTCTTAGTGCTGACTCGTTCCTAATAGGTTTGTCCTAGTCCAGGTACATAGATCAAAAGGTTTGACATGAAATATTCTAAGTGAGGTCTAATACCAATGAGACATGGGATATCGCTTCCTAGGAATATGTCCCCAAAGACTCCTCAAGAAAAGGCAAACATGGATAGGATACCTTATGCCTTAACATTAGGGTTTATCATGTATGCTATACTATGTACCAAGCCTGATATAGCACATGCTCTAAGTGTCACAAGCAGGTATCAAGCAGATCCACGCTTGGAGCACTAGAAAGCAGTAAAGTGTAACCTTAAGTATGTGAGAAGGACTAAGGATCTTTTACCAATATATGGTGGAAGTGGCCTCATGGTTGAGGGCTATACGGACTCAAGTTTCTAGTATGATGTTGACAATAGCAAGTCTAATTTAGGGTATGTGTCACCTTGAATGGAGGAGCAGTATGTTAGAAGAGTTCCAAGCAAGATACTTCTGTTGACTCGACCAAAGAGGCAGAGTACATTGCTGTGGTAGAGGCAACAAAGAAGGGAGTCTGGCTAAAAAAGTTCTTCACAAATCTAGGAGTCATGCTAGGTAGTGAAGAGTCGATTTCCTTATATTGCATAACAATGGGGCAATTGCTCAAGCAAGGAAACTTAAGTCTTATTAGAAGTGTTCGGAGTATATTCCAGCTTATTAGAGAGATCATAGCCCAAGGAGATGTAGTAGTGGAAAGAGTTCTATTCGAAGATAACATCGTAGATCTACAAATAAAGTCATTATCTCATATTATTTTTGAGCGTCACAGGAGTCTAATAGGGATCAAACATGTAGGTGATTAGCTAAAGGTCAAGTGAGAGATTGCTAGTCATTAGTGCCCTATAAGCCAATCATGTGAGTGATGACACTTATGACATGACACACACTCTTTTTTATTATTATTATTTTGGTATTTGCTCACTTCATATTACTTGTTAATATATATTGTGATGTCAATGGATCTGTGCAATAGGAATCAAATCGTGATAAAATCACGATAATGAGACTGATTCGTCTTTAAACACAGACCCTAAATAATCCCGATCATAGGTTACTCGAGAGGGACATCGAGATAACCGGACACACTTGTGTATTGTATACCCATCCATATGATTGAGGTAGCTGGTCTCATAGTTGCTCATGTGGGGATACTAGAGATACAGTGCAGGTGCTCATTGGAGAATGAGTTCACTAATTGATCCACTCATAGAATGTTAGATGGTTGATGATACCTCATTGTCAGATAATGATTTTGTCATCCTAGTGGTATATCTGGTCTCTAGATTTGAGACACTAAGGATGTCTTGTATGAGTACTCCAATCTTTGATACCAGACATATAGGCCTCGAAGTTTCAAATTTAGCACAACCGGTCATCGGGAGTGGCAGCCAACCTTATGAAGGCTAGTGAGTATCGATAGAGTATTTTTCTCTCTTGGTGTCATGAGAGGTATCTCATATATTCTTGCTCAAGCAAATCCCTAGCTAGGGTCATGCGGATTGAGAAAGAAAGAGTTCTCCGAGAGAATCCGATTAGAGTGAGACTTAAGTAGAAACCATATGGGCTTGAGAGCACCATACCCGATATACAGTCTATGGGATATTATATAGATAAGTAACTATAGATACACGATAACTGAGGATAAATAAGTCCAATGGATTGGATTCCCTTGTATCATCTAGGGATTATGGCATAGTGGCCTAGTACGTCCGTAGTCGATGACTCGAGTGAATTATTATATAGATAATAATTCACTAAGCTAGAAGGAGTTCTAACTGGTATAACTCATGGCCAGCTCAATATTGGGCACAGAGGGTCATACACATATGGTAGATGTTACAACGAGTAGAGGTTCAGATATGAGTTATCTACTAAAGCCACTATCTTAATGGATATCCAATAAGCTCTTAAATTATTGGATCCTATGGATGAGATCTAATAAGAGCCAATAAGAGATTATTGGGTAGAGATCCATTGATCTAAGAGGCTTAGATAGTTGGAAGGAGATCTAATACCCAATAAGGTAGGATCTATTAGGATTAAGTTGATAGGGAGCCTCTATAAATAGGAGGGAACAATAGGGCCATAGGCTAGACCCCTTTTTAGTTGCCACCTCCTATTCTCCTCTCCCCCTCTACTCCTCAACTTGCAGCCCTAATTTGGTGTATGCAACGAGGAGATTTGGGTAGTGAATTAAGGAGTGTCTTCGTAGCCCCTGCCATGTGGATCATCACTAGAGAACAGAACAATTGACCTCCTTCATCCTCTCCCATAGATCTATAAGAATTTAGGAATATATAATCTCTCTAAGTTACACAATTTTCTTATATATGTAGTTTTGGTTTCGGGGATTTTACACACCAATATTTGCATGACGATGAAACCTTATTTTCTATGAAAAATTATGGGATTAATGTTTTCTATTCTTCCACTATGCATGCGATGTCACCCTAGATTTCTCGATGTATCTTGCATATTACATATATAATGGTATCCATGGATTTGTACAAGGGTAATCAAATAGTGATGATATCATGATAACGAGATCGATTCGCCTTTAAACATATACCCTAAATAATCCTAGTCATAGGTTACTCAAGAGGGACATCAAGATTGTAGGAAAATCCAGGGGTGACATCACATGTGCAGCGAAAGAATAAAAAGTAAAAACCCAAATTTCCCAATATGTGTTCGTCGTCATGCGAAGATTGGTATGTGACATTTGTAAAATCGAAAATTGCATGTTAGAAAGATAGTTGTGTTACCTAGGGAGATCGTATATCCCTGAATCCCTACAGATCTGTGGGAGTGGATGAATGAGGTCAAGCATCCTCCTCACTAGCGGTGATCCACACAATAAGGCTGCAATGATGCTCCTCAAATCTCCAGGCCTGTTATCTAAAGAGAAGAAGGAGAAAGGAGAATAGGAGGTTGCAACTTAGAAGCCCCAACCTATAGGCCTTTAGTTTCCTCCTATTTATAGAGGCCCCTAGGTAACCCTAATGGATCCTACCCTATTGGATATTGGATCTCCATCCAATTACCTAAGCCTCTTAAATTAGTGGGTCACTATCTAATAATCTCTTATTAGCTCTTATTGAATCTCATCCATGGGATCCAATAATTCAGGGGCTTATTGGATATCCAATAAGATAGGGGCTCTAGCGAATATCTCATATCTGAATCTCTACTCATCGTAACACCTACCATATTTGTGTGACCCTCTAGGCCCAATATCGAGCTAGTCATGAGTTATACCTATCAGAACTCCTTATGGCTTAGTGACTTATTATCTCCATAATAATTCACTCGACTCATCGACTACGAACGTACTAGGCCACTATGCTGCAGTTCCTCAACCATCTAATATCCAAGAGACTATATATCGGACATGGTGCTGTCAAGCCCATACAGTTTCTCCTCGAGTCTTGCTCGAATCAAATTCTCTTAGAGAACTCTTTCTCTCTCAATCTGAATGACCTTGGCCAAGGATTTGTCTAAGTAAGAACACATGGGGTATTTCTCTCATGATACCGAGAGTAGATGATCCTCTATCGACACTCAATAGCCTTCGTAATGTTGGCTGCTATTCCCAATAACCATTTGTACTAGATTTGGAACTTCCAAACCTATAAGTCTAGTATCAAAGATTTCAGTGCTTATACAGGATATCCTTGGTATCTCAAGTCTAAGGACCAGATATACTACTGAGACTACAGAATCGTTGTCTAACAATAAGGCATCATCAACCACCAAGTATTTCGTGAGCGGATCAATCATTGAACTTATTCTCCAATGAGCACCTGCACTGTATCCTTAGTGTTCTCACACAAGCAGCTATGAGACTAGTTGCCTCCATCATGTGGATGGGTATATAGCACACCAATCTATCTAGTTATCTCGATGTCTCTCTCGAGTAACCTATGACTAGGATTATTTAGGGTTTATGTTTAAAGATGAATCGGTCTCATTATCATGATCCCATCATGATCTGATTCCTATTGCACAAATCCACGGACATCACAATATATATACATATATGCAACAAGCAATATAAAGTGATAAAAATATCAAAATATAATAAGCAAAAAGAATACGTATCATGTCACACGTGCCATCACTCACATGATTAGCTTGCAAGGAACCTATAACTAGCAATCTCCCTCTTAACCTAAAGCCAATCATCTATGTATCTAATCCCCATCAGACCCTTGTAACGCTTAAAGATAATTTAAGACAATAGCTTTGTAGTATGGATTGCAATGTTATCTTCGGATAGAACTCTTTCCACTACTACATCTCTTTACCTAAGAATATGCTTCGACTTTTGATAAAACCTTGGTTCCTTTGTTTGAGCAATCGCTCTATTGCTGTTGTAATATAAGGGAATCAGCTCCTTACTGCTCGGCACGACTCCCAAATCTGTGATGAACTTCTTTATCCAGACTGCCTCTTTTGCTGCCTCTATTGTAGTAATGTACTTTGTCTCTATGGTTGAGTCAGTAGTATTATCTTGCTTAGAACTGTTCCAACATACTGCTCCTCCATTCAAGGTGAACACATACCCTAAATTAGACTTGCTATCATCGACATCGGACTGGAAACTTGAGTCAGCCCTCAATCCTGAGGTTACTACCTCCATATACCAGTAAAAGATCCTTGGTCTTTCTCAAGTACTTAATGATACACTTTACTGCTTTCTAGTGCTCTAAGTCTAGATCCGCTTGATACTTGCTCGTGACACTCAAAGCATGCACTATATCAGGCCTGGTATATAGCATAGTATAAATGATAGACCCTATCACTGAGGCAAAGGGTATCCTATCCATGTTCGCCCTTTCTTTAGGAATCTTTAGGGACGTACTCCTAGAAAGCAATATCCCATGTCTCATCGGTTTGAGACTTCTCTTAGAATTTTCCATGCCAAACCTTTTGATAATGGTGTCTATGTACCTAGACTAGGATAAGCCAAGCATTCTCTTAGATCTATCTCTATAGATCCAAATCCCCAAGATATAAGATGCTTCTCCTAAGTCCTTCATGGAGAAGTGTCTAGATAACCAAGCATTTACTATGGATAGCATTCCTACATCATTCCCAAATATCAGGATGTCATCCATATATAACACCAAGAAGGTGATAGCGCTCCCACTTACCTTCCTATATACACAAAGCTCATCTTCGTTCTTAACAAATTCATAAGATCTGATCGCCTCATCAAATCTCATATTCCAACTTTGGGACGCTTATTTCAGTCCATAAATGGACCTAAGTAACCTACATACTTTATCTGGACAATCCTTATATATGAATCCCTTAGGCTATATCATATATACCTCCTCCTCGAGGTTGCCATTGAGAAACGCGGTTTTCACATTCATCTACAAGATCTCATAATTATAGTGTGTTGCAACAGCTAATAGATTTCGAATGGATTTTAGCATGGCTACAGGTGAGAAGGTTTCGTCACAATCAACACCTTGCCTTTGACGATACACCTTAGCCACTAGCCTTGCTTTATAGGTCTCTACCTTTCAACTTGCAACCAATGGGTACAATACCCTCGGGTGTATAAACTTAGTTCCAAACCTTGTTGGAGTACATGGAATCCATCTCAAAATTCATGGCTTTCTTGCCACTTCCCAGAGTCTATACTTATAATAGCCTCCTCGTAGGTTTGAGGATCAATATCCTCAACATCCTCTCCTCTAATATGTCCCACATATCTCTCGAGAGGATGAGATACTCTGTCGGACCTATGTAAAGTCAGAACTTGTGTGCTAAGTACCTGAATAGACTTGGGCTATGGATTGGTGCTTGAGCTAGGTTCTCCAACTCCCATTGTCTCCGCAAGAATATGTTCCTTCTCAATGAACACCTCTCTCTTCGCTACAAAGACCTTTTGGTCATTAGGATGATAGAAATAATATCCATTAGTTTCCTTGGAGTATCCCACGAATATGCATTGTTTCGTCTTGGATTCCAATTTGTCAAGGTTGTGTCTTTTGACATGGGTAGGGCAGCCCCAAATCTTAACAATCTTAAAATCGAGCTTCTTCCCTTTCCATATCTCATATGGAATAGACACTACCGACTTAGTTGGAATTCTGTTCAGAAGGTAAGCTGCGATCTCTAGTGTGTATCCCTAGAATGAGATGGGGAGGTCGGCGAAACTCATCATGGACCACATGTTAGGACTCTAGCTAGGAGAGTCCTAATTGAAAGGGGCATTCATGTAAAACCTACCTAGTTAACCTGTATTAAAGATATGAAGAGGCTGGCTAAGGATAGGATTAGTTTGGAGGTTGCTTCTTAGAGAAGCATTAGGAGTTGGTTAGAAGTAGGAGTCTTGAGTAAAAGTCCTATTAGGAGTCTTGAGTAGGAGTCCTAATTGAGTAGGAGTCTTGAGAAGGAGTCATATTAGGAGTTGGGGTTTAGAAGACCTATAAATAGTCATATATTCACCATCTTTTGATAAGAAATAGATGAATCTTTTTAGCAGCCTTTGAGCAGCAACTTGGAGGAAGGAACCCCTATAGAGTTCCAAGGAGGCTGATCCCCTAAAGAGATCAACCCCAAGCTTAGAATCCGCAAGGGTTCTACCTTCGCACCATGTCTAATAGTGTGTGATTCCTTCTTTTGGATATACCATTGAGTTGGGGTGTATAAGGAGGTGTCCATTGAGACAGAATCCCATGGTCCTTAAGGAACTTGGTGAACTCTGTACTCAAGTACTTACCTCCTCAATCTGATCGAAGAGTCTTGATACTCTTTCCAGTCTGATTCTCCACTTCATTCTTATACTCCCTAAATTTCTCGAATGCCTCAGACTTGTACTTCATCAAGCACACATATCTATATCTTGAGAAATCATCAGTAAAAGTAATGAAGTAGGAGTAACCACTTATGGTATGAGTTGATATGGGACCACACACATCACTATGTATGAGTTCCAACAACTTAGTGTCTCTCTCTCTAGTTCCACTAAATTGAGAGTTGTTTATTTTTCCATAAAGGCAAGGCTCGCAAGTTGCATATGACTCATAGTCGAATGGATATAAATATTCATCCTTTAGCAACTTTTGAATCCTTCCCTTATAGATATGACCTAGCCTAGAATGCCACAGTTATGCACTATTCATCTCATCTTGTTTCTTCTTAGACACACTTATATTCATGATATGTGGAGCAGTGTCTAGCATAAATAAACCATTATGCAATGTTCCTCTCGTTATGATCTTATTATCTAATAATATTAAACAATCATTATTCTCAAAAACTAATTTATATATACTAACTCTCAAACTTGAAATGGAAATAATGCTTTTGATAATAGAAGGAACAAAATAGCATGCATCCAATGCAATAACAGCTCCACCAAGTAGATGTAGGGTGACCTCGCCAACAACCATTGTAGTAACTTTTGCTCCATTACCCATTTTAAGGTCTATCTCGCCTCTCGTTAATATCCTAGGTCCTGCTAGAACCTACAACGAATTGCAGATGTGATAAGCACTACTGATATCCAATACTCATGTGTTGTCATAAGATTTTGACAATGGAGACTGATCATGAATGTACTTGAAGTTTCTCCAAGCTTCTGTTTTGCCCTCTCTATAAGGTACTTTTTGCAATTCCTCTTCCAGTGCCCATCTTTACTACAATGGAAGCACTGGCCTTTGTCCTTTGGTGGGTCTTTCTTAGCAACCTTTGCTTTACCTGATCTACCCTTGCCCTTATCCTTCTTAAGGGAATTTTCTGCCTTCTTTTTATTTCTGGTCTCACTAGCATTGAGAACTGGCTTCTCTTTCTCGATGGTGCTCTCTACCTCCCTTAATATATTGAGGAGCTCAAGTAGAGTCACCTTAAACATATTCATATTAAAATTCATTATGAATTGAGAAAAGGAATCTAGTAGGGATTGAAGTACAAGGTCTACACATAAGTCATCCTCTAGAACCATTCCTAGACCTATGAGTTTCTCGATCCGCTTAATCATCTTAAGGACATGGTTCTAAACCGGTGTCCCCTTAGTCATCCTGGTACGAAAGAAACTCTTGGATATCTCATATCGCTAAGTCCATCCCTGTTCCTCAAATAATTTTTGGAGATGTAGGATAATGGATTTAGCATTCATCTTTTCATGCTATCTTTGTAACTCAGTAGTCATAGAGCCCAACATGTAACACTAAGCAAGAGTGGAGTCATCTATATACTTCACGTAGTGAGCGATCGCATCCTCACTTGCCTCTTCCTTAAGCGTAGGCATTACTATATCAAGGACATACACGATTTTCTCTACCATGAGAACGATTCTCAAGTTGTGGAGCCAATCGGTGTAATTTAGACCAATGAGGTGGTTGACATCAAGTATGTCACGTAAGGGATTTGAATGCAACATATTTATGAAAATAAAGATGTAGTAGAAATAAATAACATGCAGAGTTTATAAATAAATAAATAATTAAGATAAGGACTTCTATATTAATCTACTCCCACTATTTTCTCTCAAATCACACAACTCCCTCCGGTATGCGAATCGGAGACCCCCGGTAGATCTCTGGTGGGGATCGAGATCCAATCAGCATCTTAACATAATGTCGAGTGACTCGACCAATTACGCTAAGCACGTAAAGGTAGGCAACTTTTGCCAATCACAACTCCTTGTGATTCCCATCCTGTTTGGCCTCCGAACCACTATGGTCTCAAGTGACTCGACCAACCATAGTGTTCGGTTAAGTCATCACCATCATTATAAGATGAGTTTGATTCAACAATATACCCTCGAGTGACTCAACCAAGCATACTATATCCTCAGGTCACCGATGATATCTCTATGTCATAGGCAAGATAGCGAATCGCGAAAGAGGTAAACCTCGAATGACTCGACCAACTCAACCTATGTCGAGAATCGATCCCTATCTATAACGATAGAAGGTCACTTGGGTCAATCTTATTACCTTACATTTACCGACTTAATATTATAAAGAGGGGATTTTTTATTTGGTCTCTTAATATGACATGTTACACACATACATATTTTATATATATCTACATCGTATGCAATATATATATATATATATATATATATATATATATATATAGTATGTGCGTAAATAATCACACATCACATGAGCAATCACACCAGATGATCATGGACCACATCCTAATGTGATCAAGCCTGAGCTAATGGGCCTACTCACTCACATCAAGATCTATGTATGCAGCGGCACATCTCCATGCCTTGTGATCATCTATCTCATCCTCGTCGATTCTATCAGCATCTTGGCGCATCTCCAAGAGTAATGATTGTCCATCTTGGGCTCATGGGTCCTGCTATTGCTTCCACGCTCTCGCTGCACCTCGTAATATAATTATAACATAGTCACAAGCACGTAGGCCCGACAATAAACAAGAAATAAAATAGAGGCTCATAGGCTCCAATAATAATAATAATCACATGTACACACACATCACATAGTCCATGATCATCCATCCACATCATACATCACATGTAAATATCATTATGTAAGACTACTAGATAATAATACTAATTAATTAAGTAAACTTTTTAATTAATATTTTTTTTTTGAAATTTGGGACATGTAGGGAATTTCCTGAATTATAAAGAGTATTTTGGTAATTTGGATAGAAAGGACAACCTCAGAAATTTTGAAATTCTAAGGGGTAAAACTATCCTTTTGCCCAAAACCCTAATCCCTTCCTTCTTCCCTACTATGTTGTCATCGTTGCCACCATGCCGACAGCGGCAATTGTAGCGGGCAGGGGCGTTGCCTCTACCCGCGGGAGGCGTTGTCCCAACTAGCGGGCACCCCTATGGGCACCGCCGCACCTACAAGCGGTTCAGCCTGCGGGCGCAATGCCTGTAGGTGACGTAGGCCTCGCGGATGCCTTTGCCTGCAAACACCGCCCCTTGCGGGTGATTCTCCCCGTGGGCACAGCGCTTGTAGGTGCTACCGCCCTCGCGGCCACCTTTGCACATGGGCATAGCATCCGCAGGCAACGTTGGCCTCGCGGGTGCCTCTGCCCGCAGGTGACGCCCCTTGCTGGCGGTTCTCCCCGTGGGCACAGCTCCTGTAGGCACTGCCGCCCCCTGTGGCCGCCTTTGCCCACTACCATAGAGCCTATAGACACCGCTTGTGTGGCTACCTACCTGAGGCCCGCAGGCTATTGGCCACCATTGGCCACTGTAGATGGCTGAGGCTACAAGCAACCTTTGGCCATTCTACGAGAACAGCAAGGGCAGCAATAGTTGCTACCCTTTCTCGCCTTCTGCATCAATAATTTTGAAGACACATTCCTAACAGTTGGTATTAGAGCCACGTTTTTCTCGTTTGGTTTAACACCCAAGAGAAATGGCTCTTTTCGGCTTTCAAGAGAGCTTTTCCATCATTCGTCCTCCCATATTCAATGGGATGGACTGCACTTATTGGAAAACTCGAATGAGAGTTTCTTGCTTTCTATGGATTTAAACTTATGGAATATCGTTGAAAACGAATTTTGAAAGTCTTCTACTCTAATGAACGAATGGAATGATTTTGGAGAAAAAAACTTTTTTCTTGAATGCTAGAGCTATGAATGCTCTATTTTGTGCATTGAGCAAAAATAAGTTTAATCATGTTTCTATTTATGAAATGGCTTTCGATATTTGGCATAACTTGAAATCACACACGAAGGCACTAGTAGAGTAAAGGATTCTAAGACAAATCTTTTGATTCATGATTTTGAACTATTTCGAATAAAGCCATATGAAACCATTATTGACATGTACACCCGTTTTACGGATATCGTCAATGGCTTAAAGCTCTTGGCAAATATTTTTCAAATTTTGAACTTATTAACAAAGTTTTACGATCTATTTCTAAAACTTGGGATCCTAAAGTAACTATCATACAAGAGGCAAAAGACATAAACAAGTTTCACTTGAAGAACTTATCCGATCTTTAATGACCTAAAAAATGAGTTGTATGGCACAAAATGAACATGAGAACTACCTTCCAAAGAAAATGAAGGATTTGGCAGTTCGAACAATTGAAGACCACTCGAGCGAAAGCTCAAGTGATGATGACTTTGAACTTCTCACCATAAAACTTAAAATGTTCATTAAACAAGAATTAAAGAATAAAAATAAACTTAAAAAAAAAGTTGTCAAAAAAAAAGAGAGCACTCAAAGTGATTTTGGACGGTACGAGTTCATTCAAAGATGAAGAACAAACCAACAAAAGCAATGTAGCAAACTATGCCTTAATGACTTTCGATAATGAGGTAACCAAAATCCCTTTGCTTTATTTCGAAATTACATGATGCATTTCATGAGTTCTTAAATTAGTTTAGAAAAATTATATATAATTTTTTATTAAAAATTGCATGATGTAATAAAAATAAAAAATTTTAGGAATCATGCTTATCCTTCTAGTAATTTTTGAAATTGATCATGAAAATTACATGCTATATGATAAAAGAACATAATGTTAGAGTTAAATCTAAGGCTTAAGATAAATCCTATGTATGTTTTTAATAAGAATTAGTGTGTATCTTAATGATTTCTGTATTGCTTTTCGATTTCATTTTAAAGTGTTTTATGATTAATGAAATCATACTTGATGATTTAATGATGCATAATGATGTAATGAAAATATTAAATGTTTTGATACCATGATTGATGATTTTATTCTATACATGATGATTTTTGTGATCTTGATGATTTTTATGATAAATCTTGCACTTTCATTTTAAACAATGATATATGTTTTGATTTGACAAAAAAAAGGGGGACAAGAGCATACTTATATTAAATCAATCATATAAAATGAAACGCATAAAAAGAAAAATATATTATCATTGGAATTAAAATAATGAATCAAATCTCTTATTTGAAGAAGTCTTATGTTTAATGTGTTATACTTTTTTGGTCTTGATGGTTTTTATGATGAAATTTACATTTTGATCCGAAACGTTGATGCATGTTTTTATTGGACATAAATGACAAAGGCATACTTGTTTGAAATAAAAAAAGAAATACATTTTTCTTAAAAATTTCTCAATCCTTACCTTATTGAGTTTTCAAAAAGGGAGATTGATGAATCTATTTGTATCATATTTATGAATTTTTTGGACTATGAAAATAATTTTGATGATTTGATAATTTGAATTTGAATAAGTTTTATCGAAATCATGATCTTGATTTCTCGAGATTTATAACTTATGAAATTTTTTATATGAATCATGATCTTGAATTCTCGATATTGATCCTTGAAATTTTTCTATGAATCAAGATCTTGTTTTTGAACTCCCATGTTTCTTTTTATTTACTAAAGGGAGATTTGTCAAGATAAATTATGTCATTTAGTATTCATGACTTAATTCTTCATAATCTTTGATATTTTATCTTTTATCATATGGTTTTTATGTATAATTCCTTGTATTCATGAAGTGTTTATCTCATCACCTAATTAATTTTTTCTGATATTCTTCATGTGATGTTTTGAAATGATGCATGTAATACTATGATTTTTTTTATGAAATGATAAGAGAGTCAACTATTATCATTTTCTGAAATGATACTCTAGAATGATTATTTATCTTTGTCATGCTTTGAAAATTGTTGTAAAGGGAAAAAGATATACAAAATTGTATTTTTCCCTTCTTTTTGACAATGACAAAGGGGGAGATAAAATCTGCTAGCTTGCTAACTAGCTTGCACAAGTCAAAAAGATACAAAAATATGCTATCTTGCATATCGTAAAGAAAAGAAAATTTTGCTAGTTTGCATGATGTAGAACTTACTAAAATTCCAAATTTGCTAGCTTGCATGTTCTAATATGATACAATACTTGCTAAATTTGCTAGGAGAAAAACTTGGAATGAAGCAAGATTGCTAACTTGCATATTTCAAGAAGCAAAAGTTGCTTTATTGAACATCTCAAATATTGCTAGATTACATTTTCTTAAAATGATGTAAAAATTTGCTAGCTTGCATGGTATATAACTTACTATCTTTAACATCACCAAGAATTGCTAGCTTGCAATCTCAAGAGAAACAAAAGCGCGATCTTGCCTATCTCAAGAAGCAAAACATGCTAACTTGCACATCTAGTAAAATTTACAAACTTGCATATTTCAAAGAAACAAGACTTGCTTTCTTGAACATCTCAAAATTATTGCTAGCTTGCATGATGATAAAACTTGAGATTATGCAATGATTTGAAATTATATCTAAATACTTGCTAGTTGTACTTCTCCTTTTTGTTGATGACAAAGGGGGAGAAGTTATGATAATGATTATGCATGGAATGATGTATTGTTACTTTGATTATGCATGATTTTACGATGACGTGTTACAAATATTCTTGATTAAATTTGCTTTGACTTGAATTCAATTTGAATTCAAGAGTTTTATCAATATAGTATATTGATAGGGGGAGTTTGTTTAAACTCCAAGAGTTTATTTAAACTCTGTCATCAATTGGTTGTCATCATTAAAAAGCGGGAGCTTATTGAATCTTATATTTTGATGATGAAACCATTTGAGAATGTTTATGATTTAATGTGCGTTTAAGTGACGCAGGGCTAATGTTGATCAGAAAAGGCAAATTGATTAAAGCAGGTGGAATCAGATGTTGGGCTAGAGCAAACATGTCAGAAGATTGGATGTCAGGCCAAAGGAACGATCGATGTATCGGCAAAAGGCTTCGGGCCGGGAATTCGGGCATCATGCCAAGAAGATCGAATGTTATGAGAAAATAACATGCCGATTGGGCAATATACCGAAGGAGAGGATGATGCACCGAAGGATCAGATGAAGCACTGGATGAACCAATGACATGCTTGATAATAAGGATTCGCTTGTAATCGATTATGTCTAGATCAAGCCAGTTTAGAGTCAGTCGATTTAGAATGTAATTAAGCCAACTCAATTAGTGGCCAACTCTATTTTGGGCCAAGAGAAAGGCCCATTCAGTAACCCATGTTTGGGCTATGTTGGGCCAAGTGAAAAGCCCAAACAATGACTAAACAGGTGAAACCATCATGGCACAGTCTCCGAGACTATGTTAGGCAGTGGTACCACTAGTCTAGGTAGTGGTATCGCCCAAACACAGTCTCCGAGAGGTTGTCATGCGATGGTACCTCCCATTATCAGGGTGTCAAGCGGTGGTACCATCGATTGGGCAGTGGTACAGGCCAGTGTCAGTTAGTGCTACAGGCGGTGGTACTGCCCATACCCGAGAGACCCAAGATGAGACATTTTTAGGCTCCAAGTTTGAATCAACTTGATGCCTATAAATACCCCTCTCATCCCTAGTTAATAAACATATAACTGAGAGCATAAAAGAAAAGAAAATGCTATTGTAATTGTGTGTGAACTCCTCTCAAAACATAAGTGTTAGTCTTGTTTAAGAGAGGAGTGAAGGGGGTTGTAAAGGTTCTCTCTTGAACCTATCAAAAGGAGAATCAAATTGTAGGGTGGGTGGTCTTCGCCTATTGAAGGAAGGCCATTAGTGGATGCCGGTGACCTCGACAAAGTGTAATATCCTTCATTTCTGAAATTTATGTATGGATCCATTTATAAATCGGAGGTCCTATATGTAAATATGAAAATTTCAAGGACTAAACTACTAAGTGTTACCATTGAATAAAATAAAATAAAACCGAAAATTTCGGTTTTATCCCACCGCCTCCCACGTTCTCTGTTTCCGTGAAACAGAGAGAGGAGCTGTGGGGCGTGGGGAGAAGAAGAGAAGTAGAGGGAGAAGAGAAGAAAAG
>LVTN01000977.1:6560-16615 GCA_001649415.1 Musa itinerans | reverse complement strand
AATGGTTGGATTTCTGATTGTATGAATTGTGTAGCTTGTGGATTTGTATGTGTTGTTAATGTTTTGTTAAGTTGGCTTGGGTTTCCATAAATGTGAATTATCGAGTGATGTGATATTTGATTATAAACTGCACAGGTTTTATTGATGTGAATTTGATTGAATGTTTTTCAGTGTCCTCAAACGTTAGTTTGGATCCTAGATTGATTTGTTAAATTTTTAATATTATCGATTATTTGAGGGGGCATGACACAAAGGAGGAATCCAAAGTGGATGTAAGTCACAACGATTGAACCACTCTAAATTCTGGTTTGCATTTTGTCTTGAACAATTTACCTTTATTGCAAACTGCTTTACCTTCTTATTGCTTTCTCTACACTCCTATATGCTTTCAAGTTAATATCTTTATGAAATAGTTTTCATTAGAATAGGATTTAATCGAAACGAAGACTTTTAAAATCGATAATTTTTCCACTGCACTAATTCACCCCCCCCCTCTTATTGCTGACTTGTTCTTAACACTATAAATACTCCATCTATTCCTGCATGGAGTAGCAAGAATTGAGCATGAAATTGAGTTAAAAAATGGGGAAATAAAAATTGAAACTCTCTCAGGATTTAGAGTCCCTTCTTCCTAGTATTTAGAAGTTCTTCTAAAGGGAGAAGTGAAGTCTAAGAAAGAGAGGTTGTAAGGGTTGTCTCCTAAACCTGTAAAAAGGAGAAATAGTGTAAAAGGGTAGTTGATCTTTACCCATGGAAGTAAGATTGATAGTGGATACCGATGGCCTTGATGGAAGAAGAATTGGTGGAGTGGATGCAGGTCACGACGATCGAACCACTATAAAAATCTAGTTTGCATTTCTTTTAGGCAATTTACTTTAACTATAAACTGCCTTCTTATTGCTTTCACTATGCTCCCTTATGCTTCCAAGTTAACATCTTTCCGATCGGTTTTCAATGTACGAAAGATTTTCAAAACTAACGTAATTTTATCCGCTGCACTAAATTCACCCCCCCTCTTAGTGCCGACTCATTCCTAACAGAATAGAAACCATTTGAGCCTAACAGCACCATATCAAGTATACAATCTCTAAAATATTAGATGGAAAATGGACTATAGATATATGATAATCAAGGATAGACAAGTCCTATAGATTGGATTCCCCTGTATCGTCTAGGGAATGCGGCATAGTGGCCTAGTATGTCCGTAGTTAATGAGTCAAGTGAATTATTATAAAGATAATAATTCACTAAGCTAGAAGGAGTTCTGATAGGTATGATTCATGGCCAGTTCGATATTGGGCCTAGAGGGTCACACATATATGGTCGATGTTGCGACAAGTAAAGGTTCGGATTTGAGTTATCCATTGGAGCCCCTATCTTAATGGATATCCAATAAGCTTCTGAATTATTGGATCCTATAGATGAGATACAATAAGATCCAATGAGAGATTATTAAGTAGAGATTCACATATCTAAGAGGCTTGGGTAGTTGGATAAAGATTCAATACCCAATAAGTTAGGATCCATTAAGGTTCAGTTGACAAGGGGCCTTTATAAATAGGAGGGAACCAAAGGGCCATAAACTAGACCCCTTTTTAGCTGTCACCTCTTATTCTTGTCTCCCCCTTTCCTCCTCAACTTATAGCCCCAACTTGGGGCATGTAGATAGCAAGAAGGGTCGGCCTCTTCTAGATTGCGTGGTGCGTGCAAAGAGGAGATTTGTGCAGCGATTTAAGGAGCTGTTAGAACCCTAGCAGATTCTAAACTTGGGGTTGATCTTTTTAGGGGATCGGCCTCCTTGGAACTCTATAGGGGTTCCTCCTTCCAAGTTACCGCTCAAAGGCTATAGAAAAGATTCATCTATTGCTTATCAAAAGAGGAGGAATACATGGCTATCAAGACTCTTACTTCTAACCAACTCCTAATAGGACTCCTACTCAAGACTCTTACTTCTAACCAACTCCTAATAGGACTCCTACTCAAGACTCTTACTTCTAACCAACTCCTAATAGGACTCCTACTTAAGACTCCTATTCCTTTACAACTCCTATTTCTTCTCTAAGAAACAACCTCCTAACCCTAGCCAACCTCTTCACCTCTTTAATAGGGGTCGGCTTAGGTAGGTTTTACATGAATGTCCTTAAATACTTAACAGGGAGGTAATTTCCATGCTTCTTGTGGATTATTCATATGTGTGTATATATATACAAACATACATATATGTACACACACTTTTAGCGACTCATGTAAATAAAGAAATCTATACTTAACAGGGAGGTAATTTCCTTCACTCTTGTTGAGTGATTCATGTGTCTATATACACTTTCATGTTTGCATTGTTTCTTGTGAAATAAAATAAGCATGAAGTAGGAGCAGCAGAAATATTAATAATCGTTGGCTGCAGTGATAATAGGGACTAGAGTAAGAAAAGAGATGTAGAAGAGGTAGAAGTGATATAGGAATACTAAGATGAATTAAAAAAATGGGAGAGGAACAGAGATGAGGATAAGGGGAAAGCCAACTAGGAACTCTTTTCTGAAAATGAGAACTTTGTCAATTGGAGATGACCATTCAGACATGATGCAGGGGGAGTTACAATATTGATGGAGTGATTGATGGACTGCAATATAGAGGCAGGGAAGGTATAGATCTAGAGGAGCAAGAAGGAACATAGAAATTCCAAGATAAAGATGGCAGAGGATAGAGGAAGAGGTGAAAAATAAACAACTGGAAACTCTTTTTTGTCAAAAAAAATGTCAAATTTGAAAAGTCACCTAGACAATTTAGTACCAAATTCACTGAGCACTTGTTCACTTTGATTTGGACTTTTTAAGAGGAATTTGGTGTAACACTTTGGCTGATCAATTGGTGGTGTGATTTTTGTAATTTTAGAGTAAATTGGAAAATAAATCAGAGATTTATATATGGATCAGTATTAGCTCAGTGACCTATTAGAATGATACAGTTCCAGAGAACCGTGCTATACATAGACCTGTATCATCCAATATCCTTGAATAAAATGTTACAAATATTCAAACTTTGAGGTAGAGAATTTAAATCTTGGTTCAATAACCGGTTTCGATAATTACTAGAATTAGTATGGTACAAGTAATGTAAATTGGGAGACCTTTTGATGCTACAGTAGACACGGAAGGGAAAAAACCAACCAAATCTGTTTGGATTAATGATAAATTTGGATTCAAGTTCAATTGACATGTTCTCAATTAAATCTAGTTATTTTCTCCTTTTTCTTTTTTCTTTGGAATAATTTTAGTGTTATTGGAAGTTTCTCTAAAAAGTATATATTGCCACATGACACTGATGACAGTATCTCTCATGATTCAAGTGGTCATAATGCTTGAAAAGCATAAGATGCCTTCAAAACAAAAAGAAAAAGTGAGAACTTATAATGCCAGTAATGCAATACAAAATTGCACTCTTTTTTTATTTTCTTCCTCTTTCCAAAAGTTTGTTTTGAACTTCTAGCTCTAGTAACATAGATTGCCCCTAGGTATGCAAGATCATCATTGATCTAGATCTTTGAATATAATCTGGGATGAACTAAATACATATATATGACATATGCTAACCAATCTAGGTTGACTAGCTAGAATTAGTCTGGTAGTAGGTCCAAACACTGGGATTGTTTGTTATTGTGCAATCTAGCTAATTCTGATGGGCGTACTTAGTGCACCAAGTTCCTTTGTAATTGGAGACCGGGGTTTGAGTCACGGAGATAACCTCTCTAATTGATTTTGATGATTCCCCAAAAAGATATCTATTGACTATGATGGTCCACAAAATAGGGGGCCATAGAGTTAGAAGTGGTGGATCTTGCAACCATTTTTGCTCCTATAATTATTGCTGAACTATATAAGCAAACTACCAACACCGTACATGGTCATGTCATATTGCATGCCTGAGATACACAAGATCTGATTATCATGACATGACACCACTAGGTGTTGGCAAGTGCATTGGATAATCCCAGTATGAGCACAATTTCTTACAGAAACACCCTTGACTCCGTAATCATAATTACCTGCAATCAGAGACTAAAGAATTATCTTTTGTAGAACATTGGCTGCTTTAAGCAGTTACAAGGGGTGTCTTGGGGTATGCTACTTTACCAACCTGTGGGAATTTGGTGACGATCTTTTAAGCAATTGTGGGAATTGCTTTGGGCGGCTGTGGAGGGCTGATGGATGGCTGTGGAAGGGCAGCGAGATGCCAAGAACGCTGCTCTAATACAAGGTGTTAAAACCCTTGTAGATTCTAAACTTGGGGTTGATCTCTTTAGGGGATTGGCCTCCTTGGAACTCTATAGGGGTTCCTCCCTCCAAGTTGCTGCTCAAAGGCTGCAGAAAAGATTCATCTATTGCTTATCAAAAGAGGAGGAATACATGACTATTTATAGGGTTTCTAAACCCTAACTCCTAATAGGACTCCTACTCAAGACTCTTACTTCTAACCAACTCCTAATAGGACTCCTACTTAAGACTCCTATTCCTTTACAACTCCTATTTCTTCTCTAAGAAACAACCTCCTAACCCTAGCCAACCTCTTCACCTCTTTAATAGGGGTCGGCTTAGGTAGGTTTTACATGAATGTCCTTCTCAATTAGGACTCTCCTAGCTAGAGTCCTAACAGGAGCATCTTCACAACCCCTGTCATGTGGATCACCGTTAGAGAGGACAATTGCCTCCTTCATCCTCTCCCATAAATTTATAGGAATTTAGAGATATACAATCTCCATAGGTAACATAATTTTCTTATATCCAAAGTTTTTAGTTTTACGGGTTTTTGCGTACTAATTTTTACACAACGATGAAACCTTCTTTCTACGAGAAATTCTAAGATTTTTATTTTCTATTCTTCCACTACACATGTGATGTCACCCCAGATTTCTCAACATATCTTGAATGTTGCATATATTATGGTGTCCATGGATCAATGCAATGGAAATCAGATAGTGATGAGATCATGATAATGATACCAATTCGGCTTTAAACACAAACCCTAAATAATCTCGATCATAGGTTACTCAAGAGGGACATCGAGATAATCAGATACATTGATGTATTGTATACTCATCCATATGATGGAGGTGGTTGGTCTCATAATTGCTCATGTGAAGACACTAGGAATACAATGCAAGTGCTCATTGGAGAATGAGTTCACTAATCGATCCACTCACGGAATGCCAGATAGTTGATTATACCTTATTGTTAGATAACGATTTCGTCATCCTAGTAGTATATCTGGTCGTCAGACTTGAGACACCAAGAATGTCTTGTATGAGTACTCCACTCTTTGATATCGGACTTGTGGGCTTGGAAATTTCAGATCTAGCATAACCAATCATCAAGAGTGTCAGCCAATCTTACGAGAGCAATTGAGTGTCAATAGAGAATCATTCACACTCGGTGTCATCAAAGGAATATCTCATGTATTCTTGCTCAAGCAAATCCCTGGCCAGGGTCATTCAAACTGAGAGAGAAAGAGTTCTTTAGAGAATCCAATTAGAGCAAGACTCGAGTAGAAACCGTATGGGATTGACAGCATCATGCTTGATATATAGTCTCTAGGATATTAGATGGATAAGGGACTATATATATATGGCAACTAAGGACAAATTGCTTCAATGGATTGAATTCTCTTGTATCGGTTGGTGACTACAACGTAATGGCTTAGTACGTCCGCAATCGATGAGTCAAATGAATTATTATAGAGATAATAATTCACTGAGCTAAAAGGAGTTCTGACAAGTATGACTCAAAGCCAGCTTGATATTAAGCCTAGTGTGCCAGACATATATGGTAGGTGTTACGACGAGTAAAAGTACTAATACGAGTTATTCGTTGGAGCCCCTATCTTAATGGGTATCCAATAAACCCCTAAATTATTAGATCCTACAGATGAGATCCAATTAGAGCCAATGAGAGATTATTGGATAGAGATCCATTGATCTAAGAGGCTTGGGTAGTTGGATAGAGATCTAGGACCCAATAGGGTAGGATCCATTAGGGTTAAATTGACAAGAAACCTCTATAAATAGGAGGGAACCAAAGAGCCATATACTAAACCCATTTTTAGCTACTACTTCCAATTCTCCTCTCCCCCTCTCCTCCTCAACTTGCAGCCCTAATTTGGGTATGTGGATAGCAAGAAAGGCCAGCCCCTTCTTGATTACATTGTGCACGCAGCGAGGAGATTTGAGCAACAATTTAAGGAGCATCTTCATAGCCCCTGCCTTATGGCTCACCATTAGGGAGGAGGATGATAAGACCCTAAAGTCTTATCATAAAAGATGGAAGAGAAAGGGATGATCGCTTCGAGGGGATTGGCCTCCTAGGGTTTGTCAAAAGACTGAATAGTATTTTTTATAAATACCAAAAAGAAGCAGTTACATCCTTATTTATAGAGTTTCGACTTTAACTGAACTAAACAAACTTAATAAATAAGCACAGAAAATAAAAAGGAAAGAACAAAAATTAAAAGGATCTTAACAATTTTGCCTCCTTTAATTAAGCCTTGTCCTCAAGACTGAGCAGCATCAAATTCCAGAAACTTCTCCTTTAGCGTGCTGTAGGACTCCCAAGTGGCATCTTCCTTTGGTAAGTTGGCCCATCACACCAGCACTTCAATTACAAGATGTCTGTGGTACATTACAACTCGTCGATCAAGTATGGCTTGTGGTTGAGCTTGAAATTCCCCAGTAGTAGAAGTGTCCGGCAAATGGCGCTACACTATCGCATCTTCACCCAACTTCCTCTTAAGGTATGAAACATGAAAGACTAGATGTATTTTAGAGCTGGCAGGCAAATCCAAGCGATTGGTAACTGGTCCAATGCGTTCTAATACCTTATAAGGTCCAAAAAATCGAGGAGACAGCTTCATGGAAGATTGGACCTTTTTGGAAGTTTGCTTATAGGGTTGAAGATGAAGGAAAACCCAATCACCGACAGTAAATTCTCATTCACTTCGGTGTTTATCAGCTTGTTATTTCATTCTTGCTTGTGTGGCTATGAGGTTATCCTTTAAAAGTTGAATAATCTTGTTTCTATCCATCAATTCCTTATCCACTTGATTAACTTTGGAAGAATTGGGTATATATTTTGTAATTCTAGGTGGGGTTGACCATAAACTGCTTTAAATGGAGTCATTTTAATAGAAGAATGGTAAGAGATATTATACCACCACTCCGCCCAGGGAAGCCATTTAATTCATTCCTTCGACTTGTCACTAGTAATGCATCGAAGGTAATTTTCTAAGCACCTAATTACCACTTTAGTTTGCCCATCTGTTTGTGGATGATAAGTAGTGCTCATATTCAGCCGAGTACCTTGTAAACAAAAAAGTTCTATCCATAAGGAGCTAGTAAAAACCTTATCTCTATCACTAACAATAGAACGGGGACTCCCGTGCAATTTAGCTATGTTTTCCACAAAAATACGAGCAACACTTGCAGTAGTGTAAGGATGTTGTAAAGCATAGAAATGAGCATACTTTGTAAGCCAATCCACAACTACTAGTAATTTTTTCTTGAGATGGTGGCATTCCGTCAATGAAATCCAAAGATATGTCGATCCAAGTAGCATCAGGAATAAGGAGGGGCTGTAGCAAGCTTAGGGTGACTACTGTCTCACTTTTGTGACGCTGGCAAACATTACATTTTGCAACAAATTTCTTGATAAAATTTTTTATACCTTTCCAGTAAAAAAGTTGTCGGACTCGCTTATAAGTGCGAAGAAATCCCAAGTGACCAGCAATTGGTGATGAATGAAACTCCTTTAGAATTATCTCCTGGCGAGAAGAATGTGGGGCAACAACTATTCGGCCTTTATAGCGCAAGTCCACCAAATCCAAACTATAATTTGAGACAGAACCTAGGGCTTCTTCTAAATTTTTAGTGATATTTTGGATCTCAAGATTATCTAACCATTCCCTTCTGATAACTTCCAAAGTCTCGTAAATAGGAATAGAAATAGCTACTAGTTCAGCTTGTTCTACAAGGCATGAGAGGGCATCTACTACTAAATTCTCACTCCCCTTTTTATAAATGATCTCATAATCGAATCCCAGTAGCTTTGTGACCCATTTCTACTGCTCTAAAGAAGAAATCTTTTGCTTTAGAAAATATTTAAGGCATTTGTGATTAGTGCGTATTTGAAAACGCCAACCAATTAGGTATTGTCTCCATTTTGTGACTATATGTATAATGGCTAGCATCTCCTTGTCATAAATAGATAAACTCATATGGGAAGGGGAAAGAGTCTTACTAGCGTAAGTGATAGGCTTGCCTTCCTGCATTAATACAACCCCTATTCCAGCTCTAGAAGTATCAGATTCAATCACAAACAACTTATTAAAATCGGGTAGAGCAAGCACTGGTGTAGTAGTCATTGCAATTTTTAAGAAATGAAATGGCTGAGTTGCCTCTTCTGACCATTTGAATGCATCTTTCTTTAGAAGTGACGTCAAGGGAGCACTGATTTTGGCATAATTCTTCACAAACTTTCGATAATAGCTCGTTAGTCCCAAGAACCCATTTTAAGCTTTGATTGACTTTGGAATTGGCCAGTCTTTCATCACTTGGATTTTCAAAGGATTAACTACAACACCCTTTTGAGAGATGATATGGTCGAGATACTCAACTTCTGGTTGCCCAAAACTACACTTGGATTTCTTGACAAAAAGATCATGCTCACGAAGAATATTAAAGACAATTCGTAAATGTAATAAATGACTCTCTAGGGAAGGACTATATATCAAAATATCATCAAAGAAAACTGGAACAAACTTACGGAGATGAGCCCGAAATATATCATTCATTAAACTCTAAAAGGTAGAGGGCGCATTGGTTAACCTAAAAGGCATTACTAGAAACTCATAATGATCGCTATGTCCTAAAGGCAGTTTTTGGAATATCACCTTCATGTACTCTGATTTGATGATAACCTAATCGTAGGTCCAATTTAGTGAAAACCTAAGCTCCTCCTAATTCGTCCAATAGTTCATCCACTATTGGAATAGGATATTTATCTTTCACCATAATATTGTTAAGTGCTCTGTAGTCTACACACATCCGCCATGAGCCATCCTTCTTTTTGACTAGTAAGACTGGAGAGGAATATAGGTTAACACTAGGTCTTATAACCCCTATTTCGAGCATCTCTATGACAATCCTCTCTATCTCTACCTTACGAAAATGTGGATATCTATAGGGTCGGACGTTGGTTGGTGCTTTCCCGGGTAATATCGGAATCCGATGATCATGATGTCGAAGAGGTGGAAGTCCTTGTGGCTCTGCAAAGACATCTGCAAACTCTTTAAGCAAGGAATCAATATTTTTAGTTGGAATGTGCACTGTCATTTCCTTTTTAATGTTCTGCAATTGCACCAAAAATCCGGTGTGTGTCTTCCGAAGAACCCGCTCCTTCTGATGGCTAGTGATAGTTGTAACCTTACCTCCGCACCTTCCCTTAAGGATAACTTGCTTTCCATTAATAAAAACTTCATAATTAGTTTAGAAAAGTTTTAGGAAACATCACCCAGGGTCGATAGCCATTCAATTTCAAGCACCACTTCATAGTCTTCTAAGGGTAGTAAAAAAAATCCACAAGCAATTCTTGGCCATGCAAGGTCAGTTTTATCTTTGAGCACTTACTATCACAGGTTAAAATCTGTCCATCGGTGACCTTGACATCAAATTTGGCACAACATTCGATGTGGTAAGCTAATCGGGCTGTAACTTTCCTGCTCATAAAATTATTAGTGCTACCCGTATCAATCAAAACAATGACAGGCTGATGCTTCAAAGTTCCCCTAATTTTCTGTTAGGACTCTAGCTAGGAGAGTCCTAATTGAGAAGGACATTCATGTAAAACCTACCTAAGTCGACCCCTATTAAAGAGGTGAAGAGGTTGGCTAGGGTTAGGAGGTTGTTTCTTAGAGAAGAAATAGGAGTTGTAAAGGAATAGGAGTCTTAAGTAGGAGTCATATTAGGAGTTGGTTAGAAGTAAGAGTCTTGAGTAGGAGTCATATTAGGAGTT